>VZTJ01005667.1:716007-902907 GCA_013397795.1 Orthonyx spaldingii | reverse complement strand
TTTTTTTTTTTTTTGTATCAAACTCTTCTTTACAAACTACCCCTCAGTTTTGGATTGACAAATTTTTGTCTTCTTCTGCAAAGGCCATTCTTCGTTAGAAACAGTTGATGTGGGAAAGAAAAGGTGTTTGTGTTTATGAACACTCCCTCATTCCGGAACATGCCTTTCACTCCATTATCTAGATTTGTTATGTTTTTACTCTACTTATGATGCTTTTAAATCAACAACAGCCTTTAAATAACAGCTTGCATGACACTTTGTACATGGAGATCCTTTATGGAGCAACAAACTACTAAAAAACTGATAGCCAGCAAAATGAAAAAGTCACCATGTTCTGAAATGAAAGCTTTGGAGAAATTAGTCACATTTATCCTTTTATTTCTCATGGAGTATTCCAGCAAATACCCTAACATGAAAAGGTCCCTGTTTTTAATAGGAACTGCTAAAACATAATAGTAGATACGTAGATCTAATAATTTGTATATTGCTTCCTCTATTTCTCACTTACATTACACACACACACAGACACACAAAATTACAGTACTGACTACACTGAGAATAATGGACCATAATTCTCTGTACATATCATATCAGCATATAAACTCTCAGGTCATAGAGATACTTACACCTCTAATACTATAATAATGGCTTTATATCATGGATTAACATCAGCACTGTTTTGTTTGCTGACATCAATCGATGACAATCACAAAACTGTGAATTAGAGCTGAGAAAAAGCTTTTTTTTTAAGAAGAGCTGGGAAATCTTTCACCGTTCCTCAGAGTTTGCATAGTTACAATTCTATCTTTATAGTGTTAAAATATCAATGAAATTATCTATATCCAGGTTTAAACAACAACAACAACAAAAAAGCAGTTTCTTTCTTTGAGTATTTTTTATACAGAGATATATGTTTTAGTAATTAAATTCAATGTCCCATGACGTCACTAGCTCTGAAGCATATACTGACATGCTTTGCTAATCTGGACTAAAACATAAACTCATATCAAGAAGAATCCCAGTCCTGTCAATGGTGCTGTAGCACACAAACACACCACTGAAGGTGAATGGCTGTATCACATACAGGATAGGAATGAGTAGGAATGATAGAAAGATATTCTGTTCATTATCAAGTTCAATTTACAGTCCCAGGGAAAATACAAGGTAGCCTCATCCACATATTTAAAATTAGTTTCAATTTGCTCCCTTAAAACCAAAACCCATCAGATTTTCAAAAGTGCCATTAATTTCCAGTCTTAATAGATTCATATTCAGGTTTTATCTATTTCTTTAACTTCTTTTATCTTAAATTTTTTTTTTTATCACTTTGGTATTCATTCCTGAATCTTTCTATAGAGGGTGAACAAAACTCCTCTTATATATTGATCTTTACTTTGCTAAAGTAATTAGGCAAAGTTATTTCAGTAAGAGAAGAACTGTGCTCTGCTGAGCAGCTTTGTATGTCTTCAAAGTGCTTCTTCCAGTTTTACATTCTTCCTGAACGTGCAAAATAATGCAGAAAATTTCAGATCAGGTCTTCCAATCTACTATATAGCAGCTTTACTCTTTCTCATCTCTCCATACTGAACATCACAATGAATTACAGACTGATTAATTCCATGGTGCACTTCCTCAGTTGAAAAAAATCAATAATTCCATCGAAGAACTATCAGATTAGCTTGACCTTTTAAACCCTTTTTGCTGTACTTTGTCTCATTTTCTACGCATCTCTCTGACTTTCCTTTGCCAACACTTCAAACTTGTTTTAAGTTTTGCTTTCTAACGAGGTGAGCAAATAAAGAAATAGTTTCCTGAAAGGTGTTTTCCTCTTAAAATGAGCTATATTTGCTATTATTAGCGATGCTATAAACAAACTAAACATTCTGACTATTTCATATTTAAATTCTACAGGTGTTCTGTTATGGAGGTAATCTGCTCCCCTACATCCCAAGTCAAGTTCTTGGTTTTGCCCATATGCAATACAGGTTTTTTTATTAAAAAACAAAAATAAAACCACACACAAACCCCAATCAACCAAATAAAAACCCATGAAAACCAAAATCCCCACATTTACACACTTCCTTATTAGCCATTTTTCCTCTATGCCAAGGTTCTAAACGATCCTTACTGATTTTTTATTGTCTGGAGTATAGCAAATACTAATCAGCCCCTCCTAATGAACCGCCTCTCTTCTTTCCTTATTCAATTTCTATTTAAGTGGTCACATAATTTATTTTTTTTTATTTTGTTCTCTAGAGGTCTAATTAATCTTTATTTTTCTCTGTCTTAGCTTTCAAACATTAGAGCAGAGCTTACTTGCTTGTCCGATAAATATCTTTGCTGTTCCTTGTAGATTCTTCACTTACTAGTAACATATATAATTTTTTTTGGTAGCTAAATATTGAATCTCTTTTTGATTTTCTTTTCCCTTTGCCTGTAAGGAAATTCTGGATGGCTTTACATATTCATCCTACAGAAGCTTCAACCCTGTAGCTATGAAATTTCCTAAGTTAACTGACTTAATACAGCACCTTACTTTTTCCATAAGGAACATCTTTGGGTAAAACCTGTAAATAATAAAAGTATACACTTCACTGTGTGAACAGACAGGTACTTGTTTCCGTGCTTATTTGTCAAAGCATCCTTCAGCCTTTGCTTTCTTGTCTCTTGTTTTCATCAACTTGTTTTAGCTTTATTTGTGTTCAGCTGAGTCATGCACTCTTACCTTCTCTTACCAAAGGAGGAAATAAAACTAGAAAGAAATGAAAGGCAAACTTTCTTTGTAGAAGTGAGTGGCATGTTTCTTACCCCTTTGATCAAAACACTGTTAACTCAGTGATTACTGAATGGAAAGCTATGAGGCATTATCTGAAAATGGATGTTTGGAGTTTAATTCACAGATATGTGGTGTTTCCTTAGCTGTTACTTTCTCCTAGAGTAGAAATGTGTAATTTAGGTCCTTGACATTTCACTCACTAACAAATGCTTTTTGTGCCATAGCCCAACTGAAGATGTTTTCGTCTACAGACTAAGCATTATTTTTCAACACAAATTACCAAAAAGAAACAGGAATGCTTTTTGTTCATATAAATTGTGCTTGAATGTGCAAGTGACAATAACTGGATACTTCATAAAACATTTCTCAGGGCAATGAACACACAATGAATCCATAATACTTCTAACAGTTCCATCAACGTCTGTTTACATATTTAAAATTATAAAGAAGAAATTGAATGAATAATAATCAGAGATATTCTCAGCTGAAGCAGAAATCCACTAAGGACTATAACAAACTCAAAATCACCAAATTTAATTTCAAATCTTTAACTCAGAATTGAGTAAGGAATAAGAACTTGACCTTGGTCAAACATACTGAAGAACTTCATTTAACTGAACTTCTATATGCCAAAACTAATACTGAGCTATGGATTATTCATGGGCCTAGATCTGCACTGATAGCAAGTCTAAAAATTTTGATTTATTTTTATGTTGGTTTTTTTTGTCATCATCCTTTCACGAAAAATAATCAAAATCAACTACCTAATAGAGGCCTGCAATACCTTCTTGCCCAAGACTGTCTTCATGGCATAAGAGTACCATGAAGCTGAGGGGATTACTCATATAAGAAATGCATTAGCATTTTTCTCAATAAATGTTCTCTCTCTTGAAAGATATGAAATATTAGCCATAACCATTAAAATAAAAATCATGTGTTTAAATCAAAACGAATAAAAAATCCCAGTCCTCCCACAATATTATGAAGTTTCACAAACTCAGGGTTTAACAAAAACAACGTGCTCAAGGATTAGAGTGCATATGTATTGTGACTTATATTAAAAACATAGCAAGAAATTATTACAGAGAGAGGGTGGAAACAAAACCTACAACAACTGGGTGTCGTAATATGTCATTAACTGAAGTCAACCTGGAGATGGGTTTTTTTCAGATCCGAGTAATTTTTTAGACTTTGACAATACTAACTAAATATATTTTACTTGACAGTTTGTTCCATTTCACACTACAGTTGGTGATATGAAATCATTTAATGAGTCTTCATTAATCTGCCTTCACAAGAAACTTACAAAGGCTGTTATTTCTCTTGGTTTGTATATGAAGAAAATGATTTTGCAGCAAAAGTTGAGTGACTTTATTAGGGTTGCACAGGAAGAAAGAGATACTAAAATGAAAGCAAATACTTTTAAACCGTAATTATCTTTCACTTCTAATTACAGGATGACCTTAATTTCCTACAGCACATATCTCCATATTCAGCATAAAATTCTCGGTCAAATTTGTGTTTCATTTTTGGCATTTGAAATCAGCATATTTCAATTTGCTCCTTCTTTAACTATCTTTTTTGCAGTAAACTGATGCTTGAATCTTGCCAATAACAGAAAACACCAGATTCGTGATCACTTATTTGCGTTTAAATGAAATCAAATTAAACATGTTTAAATCACTTCACTATTCATTAATTTGCACACCCTTGATACATCATTCTGTGACTAAAATGAATATATAAATATCTTTCCAAGAACATTCTTCTATTGGGTCTTCTGATATGTCATTAACAGGAAGCTGTTCCAGCTACTGGTTATAACTTGTGAAGGTGAGATTAAAAATACTTATTGAAAAACCCAAAAAACAAAACCAAGAAACTATTCACACGCACATTCTTATTTTGCTCAAATGCTAAAATACTGACTCGAGAAAAATAGAGACACATATTAGAACCAAAGGTAAATGCAAACTAATGAATAAGATTCAAGACTGATTTTGTTGTAAATATTTAGCAAATCTAGAAAGTTTTAAGACTCTAGAGATACAATAAACTAAATATAGAGCTTTTCTTTGTAGCAGCAGTCTTCTTTACTGCAACAATTTGGTCAAAACCACCTCCTTTCTCATAAAGGACATCTCTTTTTTGCCACTTTCCCTCCTGAAGACTGTGGAGTCATTCCTGGTTCCTCACAAGAGCCATACAGAACCAGGACATGTCTGAGCACCTCCGACTGTAAGTCCATGGACATTTCTGAATGATGAACACTGTGTAGTACTGCTGTGTGGAGAAAATTTGAAAGCTCAGTTCATGCCATCATTTAGACAAAACCAACTCTCATTTTAAAAAGAAATCTGCAATGTATTTCTGAGCTACCCCAGTACTTAAAATAATTCTGAGTTTAAGAGAAACCCTGGAGAAATGTTTGGGATTAAAAGAGCATAATCCACGTCAATTGACAACAAAAAAAAATTTTTTTTTTCCTTCTCCTTTAACATAGCTCCACTGTATTTTTTTAAAGAATGCTACTAACTTTTCCTGCTGATACCTAAATGCCTGCTTGGCACAAAGATCAGGAATTTGTTCTCTCACGTTATTAATTATTTCATGACTCACATGAGCTTTACACAACTGCTGTAAATAAACAACATAATCTCAGTTCTATGAACATTGGGTTAGATATGCTCTAAGCAAGCTCTTACTCTTTCAGAATCTTTATCTTTGTTTTCTGTATCACTCAAGGTTTCTAGCTGCAACTGCCAACACGTATTTTATTCTTTTTCTTTCCCCCAACACCATCAGAATGATTGCATAAAACTAATCAAAGATTTGAAAAAAGTGTAAATTTATGGGAAGGAAGTCTCCCTGAGAATGCCAACTAAATTTGTTCTTTTAATATTTAAAGCAATACTGGGTTTTCCATTAAGAAATTGTTTCAATCTTCACATTTACTGACAGCTGTAATTATTTTACATTAAAGCCAGCTTGAAAACTTCTTTTTTTCCCAGAATATTGTTTAGTGTTGCCAGTTCCATAAGCAAAAACAAAGTAAGATAAAAGTCTAAATATTTTTTTTTAATCCTCCTTAAAATGTTATTATTTCCTGCAAGGAAAAAAAAAAAAACCTAGAAAATGTTTTATGACTATTTCTATACTATAACTTATGACAGAAGAAAATTACTACACTTATAAACCATACCACTAAAAATTAGAAAATGTCATAGTTTAGCAGTTTTAATTCATGTCCTTTCTTATTTCTATTATAATGAAATCCTTAATAATCCTGTCACACATTACTTTCCCCACAGGTTTGCTACTTCAATCAGCCTTGTGAAAAATATAACCTCTTTTATTCATTTACCTTAGAGAACCTCGTGCCCCCCTTGTCCATCTTCCCTGCTGTTGTCTCTGAACCCATGATCACTCTGCAGCCTCATCTCACACACTTCCTAGTTCTTAGCTCTTATGCAGAAAATTAGCACGAATGAGTGCAACTGCAGGCTCACCCTGCCTGCAGTCAGGGGAGGTACCTGGGGGGTGTTGGAATGGCACCAGAGCTCGTACACAACCTGAGGAGGGCTGCACTGCCCTGGCTGATGCCTACGCTCATGCTGCAGCCTTTCAGAGCATCCACTGGATCTCATCCAGCCAGGACTTCCAAGAGGAAACTTATGTCTTATCAACACACCTGCACGTCAGGCACTATTTGGGCAACTGGTGTTCCTCAATAAGATTTCTGATTTTCCTACAATCCCTCTCCTGAACTGGGCCAGGCTGGGGATATCTGTTCCCTTCTGAGGATGCAGCACTATGTCCAGGTGGCTGAGAAGGCCAACGGCATTCTGGCTCATAACAGGAATAGTGTGACCTGCAGGACAGTGATTGTTCCCCTGGACTCGGCACTGGTGAGGCCACACCTCAAATCCCATGTTAAGTTTTAGGTCCCTTACTACAAGAAGGACATTGAAGTGCTGGAACAGCCAGAGAAAGGCAATGGAGTTGGTGAAGGGTCTGGAGCACAATTCTGATGAGGAGTGGCTGAGAGGATTGGGGTTGTTCAGCCTGGAGGAAAGGAGTTCACTCTCTACAATTCCCTGAAAGGAAGTCGTAGGAAGATGGGGATTGGTCTCTTCTCCCAGGTAACAAGTGACAGGATGAGAAGAAATGGCCTCAAGTTGTGCCAAGAGAGGCTTAGATTAGATACTAGAAAAAATTTCTTCATGAAGAAACATTGGAACAGACTGTACAAGAAGGTGGTAAAGTCACCTTTCCTGGAAATGTTAAAAAAAAATGTGTCGATATGGTACTTGAAGACATGGTTTAGTGGTGAATATGGTGGCAGTTCTGGGTCGATGATCGGATTTAATGATCTTAAAGGTCCTTTCCAACCTTAAAGATTCTGTTTTGAAGACTTTCTGCTGTATTTGTCCTACTCCTGATTGTTTAATGCCATCTTCCCTTGTGCCACCTACAGCCACAAGCCCTACACCAACTCCATTCACCAGCTACCTGGATTGCTCCTTTTGCATTCTTGTCTGTGCTCCTCAACCTGTTACACTCATCCTTACTGACTGCAAGAGCCATGCTGCAACATATTTTCTACCTCTCAGGTCCTTTTTAGTCTAAAAGACATAGTTCAACCTTTCCTCTGACCAAAAGGCTGCTTACACATACATTTACTCCAGAAGATCAGATCTCAGTTGTTGAATCTCGTCTGTGTTGTCTCATCACCCATCACTGACAACTCTTTTTATTTCTTTCCATTCTCTTTTTGTCTGCCTCTGTTCTAAGTTAAGTCTTCTTTACCAAACTGTGACATTGGCTCACTCTCACCTCTTTCTTTTGACCTTGCTTTTGCCATTGTTAAAATACCTGGAAAAGCCTGAATTCCTTCTCTACAAAAGTCACTCCTAGTCCAAAAATTGTCACTGAAGCAATTGAATCCATTTGCTCCTCAAAGTCTTGATTTATCACAGATTTCTTCAGAAGAGTGGTAAGATGAAACATGATCTTGCTCCTCTTGTCATAAAAAAACCACTGTCTCACTCCAGTATGTACTTTCTTTCAAGGAAATAAATACCTCTGGCCTATGTGAACAGTACTACCCCAGGGTCTTACTGCTCTGCTTCTGTTTTCAGAAGAACATGTGGGCTAAAATAGCCCCATCAAAATAATGTTTATGCAAATGAGACCACCGAGAATTGCAGTTTTCCACAGTGCCCCTAATTGTGATCAGTACACCTGGGCTTAGCTGTGAAGTCTGCACCAATTTTGCAAAGGGAAGAATAGGTAGATCCTCAATTACAGCTGCACTCAGGCATGCTATTGCTTATAATAGTGCTTAAGCCACAACATGACATTTATTCTCAGAGGTAAAGGTTAAAGAAATAAACGAGAAGAAGTGACAGAAATGACCTTGCCAAAGGTATCCCTTCCTAGGCAGCAATTACAATCTTCACTATGCTGCAAATTAGCTTGCAAAACTGAATTATTTCAAAAGCATAAAAATGAATGAAAACAGTTTTCTTAATTTAAATCTGAGGGTGAGCACTGGGTTTTGGGCTTCTTTTTTGTTTGTTTTTAAATGATGCAAATGACAGTAACAGCACATTATGTAAAGAAAACAATAAAGCTGCTCCTGCTTTTCAGATTTGCAACCTTTTACGGTTCTACGATTAAGCTTTTAGCTAATTTCTTTTGTAATTCAGGAGAACAAAGCAATTTACAAGTCTCTACAGAAAAATGCTACAAACCTTCCAATTTAATTATTTTGATATTTCAGGAACATATTTAGCTCAACAATGAACAAAGGTATTTGTGCCAATCTACATCAGTAACATCCAGAGAGCTGTTAGCATTTGATAATCATTTGGAAAAGGAACTTGATGTTTCCTGGCTATCATGACAAGGTTAAAGCCTGAAACCATGCTAATTTCTGAAAATCCCCAAGAGTAATGAAGCTATACTGGTTGACATCAGTGGAGGAATTGTTGCTAGTGTGTATTCAGACTAATGGAAACTCTTAAGAATAATAACTTAAAATCCATTGCACAGAATAAGTTGCAGAAGAGAATGAGAAGGGTTCTACCTGCAGACCTAATTCAGCTGTTACATCAGTAAGGCACAGCTCTTGACACCTTCCAAGACCCCCTTTCCACCAAAGTCCTTGTGAGCACTACACTTTAGACCTTGATTTTACAAGGTTCTGTGTGGGGCCCACCAAGGACGTATGGATCCCTTCACATCTGCAATCCATGCAGACACTGCATTCTCTCAACTTGCTTGAATACAGTAACCACACAACTGCAGGCAGGATCAATAGGGAACAACTTATCTCATAATTAATACAGCATTTTCCTAGATTGAAGCACCAGGGGATAAATAGAAATTTCAGCCTTTTAAAAAAGAAAAAGAATTGTTATGGATGCTTTAGTTGTCAGGCACTGAATTTTCATTTGAATAATACAATTTAGGAGAAAAAAATAAAACATGCAACTGAAAAGAAAATTAAGAAGTTAAGAAGGGGTTTATCTGACTGCCAACCCCTTTTCTTTGCATTCATGTAGAATAGGCTGCTTCCTCAAATCACCAAATAGCTCTCATAACAATTATTTTTACTTTCCTGGCATTACTCATCTGAAATGTCTTGCAGGAACCTGACCCATCATTCAAGTGTTACGCATGAACAATACATATAGCAGGATTCTACCCAATCAACAGTATTATTGCAGCATTACTGGATACAGTGACATTTAGACAATCAAATCCTTGCCTCTGTGGATGGAAAACAAGCTCAGATTCTTAGCAGAGTGATATTGGTGCTCATGCTGTCTGCAGGGAATGAACAGGGAAGTCATGCTCATGTACTTCTGGCCTTGATGAGGGAACCCCCAATACTCACCTCTCCCCTGTGCTACTGCAGAACTTACTGTGGAGCTGGAGGGTGAGGAGCAGGTGAGGGTGAACTCTCTACTGCTAGTCTCTGCCACACTTAGGGCTCTGTTTTCTTCTGCTCAAGCTTTTTAGTGACACAGAAGGAGGAGTAGTATATGGCCCAGATTTAACAAAGCAACTGGCCAGAGTCCTGAATCTAACAAGGAGAAAGAGAACAAACCCAAAACACTGACTCCTAATATTTTAAATAACGCTACGTAGAGCATGAAAAAAAACAAGAACAAAAGCAAAAAAACCTCCCAAACCATACCAAAACAGACAACCACAACAACAAAACCCAAAACAACAACAAACCCCAAATAAACAAACCAACCAAAAAACCCCATCCAAAACCTCAAAACCACTTCAAAAAAACCCATATGTGTGCTAAGGGACATATTTTTAATATTGCACTGATATAATAGTGCAGAAAAATATTTGCCAAGATGTTGTGGTATTCTTCAACTTTCGGAAGTGAAAATTGGGCTGTATCATTCAGAATCAGTTTTTCTGTCTTAAACTTGGAAGCCCATGTCATTGGTAAATAATAAGTATACTTCTCCATAAGAGATGGATGGAGTAGTGGAGACAACCAAATGGAATATTTAACTACATCATATGTTTTTATAAGTGGAGATGAAGCCAAAGAAATCCCTTCCCACCAGCCTAGAGGGTCACTATTTTCTATTCATCTCCATGTGGTTTTTTTCCAGCACAGACACAGCCATCACCTTGAAATGCTTAGGGCTGTGCATTGTTGATGAGGACACTCCATACTCGCCAAGGAAATTGTGTTCCCACATTTTCCGTGATGTCTCTTTGGGGCTTGACAGGAGAACTGGGATATGAAGGGAGACACCAGCACCATACGGAGTATTGCATGGAGACAGATTTCCCTGTCTGTCACATGCTGCAGTGCTGCACAATACTGTCTGAACAGGGACAGTACACAGCCATGGGGAAGAGAGCAGCTCTGCACAGTGAGGTACATGCATGATTTGAACCAAAAAACCAGACCAACCCAATTTAAATGTTCCTCTCTCTCACCTAAATCCCTCTTCTCTCCTCTTTCTGTACTGATATGGCACTAAATTAGAAGCAGTTTCTGTGAACCCGTTTAAAACACCTCTGCTGGAGCACATAACAGGAAGAAAAGATATTTTCGATCTTGTGCCATGATCTGCATCAGAATAAAAGTGGAGTGGAAGAACACAGAGCCAGAGCACTACAGACCCTCCTGTGTATGACTTCTGGAATAGTCAGGTTGATTCTAATTTCCATAATTACTCATTGTTTTCTTATTTCTATGTACTCTTACACCTTTATTAATCCTTCTGTCCAGCAATGTGACATGCTTTGTGATTGAGTTTAATGGACCTGAAGACATTGATTTATTCAAGCTTTAGCTTTGAAGGATTGTTAGTGCTGTGCAGATTGCATCTTTATAGGTCCTACATGGAATCACATAATGAAAGAAAATTAAGCTGCTATAAACCTCACTGTATTGTCTGGGGAGGAGCTGCATTATTTTCTAACCTGCAGAAAGCTAAGGCCTGCAATAATTTAACAAAATTCTACAAGGAACATAGAGAATGAAATTAATTCTTGCTTCAACTCAATCAGAGTTCATGATGATATTTCACTTGAACAGTAAAAATTGTGCTCCAAGTTATGATTGTTCCTCTGTACACTTCCTACGTAATTTTCCTTATGTTCTTACCCAGTGGGTTAAAATCATCCCTCAAGTGACTTACAGTTTATTTTCACTGCTTAAGCCAAGCTAAGGTGGTAGTTTTCTTCCTTCCCTTAAGATTACTCAGAGTAGAAATGGGTAAATAAATAGTATTCACATCAGAAAATGCTTCAAGAAATGAAATACAAAGCCTTTTCTTTTGAACTGCATGCATATTTTAACTGGATTTAAGATGATCTTCAGTCTAAACCAATGATCTGATGTCAGATTGAGCAAAAATCAGGAAACTGTAGAAAGTTTTCAATATATCACAAAACCGTTTATAAATTTACTTCCTACAGTTACCTTTGGTTTTTTCTCCACCACCCAAAAGGCTTCACAGATGACTGCCTCATGGTCTAATACTGTGTCATGTACCCTGTGACCTGTGAGGTGTCACTTCATGGGAGGATGGGAGGTGCATTTTTTGCTCAGAGCTTACTGTCTCTCCAAATCCATCATTATCCTTTTAAAATTCTTAAAACTTCTGCCTAGTCTTTGGTAACTGCTTATGAGCACCGACATTTCCAAGGCAGAGAAAACCCCGGTTAGTGCACTTCACATTGCAGTTTATGCCATAATGTGTCCTTAACAAGGGCAACAATGCTGTGCTCCTCAGGAAGCTCTCACCCAAGTCAGGAAAGCTTCTGCTTTTCCGTGAGAGCACGACCTGGCCTCTGGCCACAATGCAGTTAAACACACACCCTCAGCAATGCTCCGTCTCCAAACTCGGTGAAAATTACCATTAGAGGGTGCAGTGACTAGCGAGCTGACTCACATTCAACTCTGCAGCAACCAGGACTCCGGGTCCCTTTCTGTGGCACTGCTTTCCAGCATTTCGTTCCCCAGTCTGTCTGTACATCCAGGGTTGCCCCATCCCCAGTGCAGATTCCATCACTTTCCCTTGTTGCACAAACCCTTCTGCTTTGCTTTTCCGTTTTCCTTTATGTTCATCTTTCAAGCTTCCTTGTTTTGTAGAAGAGAGAACTTAAATCTGTAACCTTTTTCTTTTTAAAAAACAAACCTTTAATCTTTATTCAGAATTTTCTTTTATGATGCTAATAGAGGATTATACAAAACTAACATTTTTTCATGTTTACTATTGTTGCTCAAATCTTCCACATTTAATAAAGAGGGACAAAGAAAGACAATATAATTGCATCTTGCAGAAACTTTCTCTTTCTTTTAGACTTCACTGCTTTTTCAGAATTTTGAAAGAATTTCAATAAAGTAGGAATTACTTAACAGAAATAAATTTTTGAAAACTTAGAGCTTGGTTATTTTCCTCTGTGTAGGGAAAAATGCTCTTAGAAACACAGTGCCACCTGGACTTCTAATACTGTTTTTAAATGTGTAAACTAGTGGAAGCAAGGTCACCACTGAATTCTTCAGACATCCTAGGTATTTTTCCACTTGATTTCTCTAGTTCAGACTGAACAGTTCTGATCCAGGACATAAATAACCTTGTATCTTACTCAGAAGATTCTGAAAATTAAAACTCTCTGCAAAAACCCACCAGATGCACCAGTGCTGGGAGATGCAAACTGAGGATAATGACAGGAAACGAGTAATTAGATGCTCTCTTTTTGTGATGATGATGAAAGGAAAGATTTTCTCCAAAATTCATCACTTTCTTCCAGGACATTGCATTATAAAGTACAAAAACAGAACAACAACTATTGTCTGACAGTTTACAATCCAGATTACTAAATTGTTTCTGGCTCCAAGTGCCATTTTTCTGAGTCAGTAAAATTTTAATTGTGTATTTAAATAGTTTATTGGTGCCCAACTCTTAATACATCTACAGATGCATTTGCACTGTAGATAAAAGTGACTGATGATCTCATGGCAAGTTTTGAAGCTTTATAGGAAATAATCATTATTTTTGAAGCACACAAAGATAAACTAAAGATTAGATAATATATATTACAGCTAGCTTCATTCTACATGATACACAAGGGGGAATAATCTTTGGTAATTGATGGGGAACTTTACATTTCACATATTCCTTGCATGAAACCCTGAATTGCAGAATGACTCACTACTCAGCTGTACTTTTCACCATCTCCTCACAGTACTCACAAGAGAGAGAAATATGAAACCAGTCTGATTTTTATCCTATTCTTGAGAAGGTAGCTGCACTAGCTTATCTAGAGGTCATAAACCTCGAAGTATATTTGGGAATGTGCCTTGCTTATTGTATGGACTAAAGTTACAATTCCATGCCCTAAGCACCAGCTTAGGTTTAAGGCAGCTTCTGCAACCTGTGTAAATCCTACAGCCTGAAGTCATAAGCTTCCTTTCCCTGACCAGTTACTGAAGGCTGGGAGTCAGACACCAAACCATGAGCTTTCTGAGCAGGGAGTCAGCCAGGGTTTAGTAATATGGAGCCAACAATGTGCAGAGGCTCAGAATCACTCAGCATTTTAGTGAAAGTCAAAGCAGGAGATCTCTAAGTGAACAAGAGAATTTTTTACAGATGCTGCTACTACAAGGATATTGTACATAAAAGTAACGTCTACTTTTACATAAAAAAGGAAATCTTGCCAAATCACCATTTTGAGAGCCACCATAGCACACACTTCCCAATGAATTAAAGGTAATTAAATGAGAGCCTGTTCTCTGGGTTCTGAGAGCTCTTCAAGAAGGAGTACAGAGCAATGTGCATTTGTCAATTAAATGAAGTGTCCTCTGAAATGAATGAATCATAGCAGGCCAGAGTTTTACTGCAAGATTTCTGACACACCTGCAATCAAGTTTTCCAGGAAGGGCTCCACAGATTCTTCTGCAGAAAAAAAATTTCAATTTTTGCAAGAAGCAGTAGAGTGGTTTTGATTTAAAGCTTTAAAAAAAAAAAAAGTCATTTCTGGATTTCTGGGTTTCTCTGTATTAACAAATGCCAAATGAAATAACTGGTCAAGCATCTCCTCAAGTCAGTACCAATATGAGTTGAAGAAATCATAGCAGTACCGAGTTGAAAAAGAAAGCTCAACAACCAGTCAAAATGAAAAACGGCAATCAGAAATTGCAGGTATGTTAAACTGAGAGCTGGTGTGCATTTTGTGGCTAGTTAAAGGCCACTGGAACACGTGTAGAGACTCCACCTTCAGCAGTCTAGAGGGATTTCATGCTTTCCTGCATATAAAAAAATCCACTATTTTTGTGAGCAATGTGAAAATAACTTAGCAACATATCACAGCTATTAGTGATTAGCATCAAAAAAGACTTTGATAAAATAACAGCAAATGTAATTTATTGTGAAATTTAGTACTAAAAATCGAATCTCTTAAATGGAAAGGATAGTGTTTTCTAGACCTTGCAACATACGTCCATGCCAAGCTTTTAAAATTCAAAGAAAAGAATTTAAAAGCTAAAATTACCACACTGTTCTGCACTTAAATCCAGATCTCTGCTTTCATTTGAAATACAGTCTGGAACCTCTGCATTATTATAATTATTTTTTTCTAACCAAAATATATTTCTGCCATCTCCACAGTAAGAAAGTTTCTCTATTCAGACTCATTGAAATAAATTTGACAGAATTACTTGAATAATCCATAATAGATTGATAGCTAGTCAAGAGGTTGATGTGTTAATAACAGTAATACATTATTACTGAAAAAGAAAATGCATTGGGTAGAATCAAAACCTAGAGATAAAAGGGAAATACTAAGTTTTGACAAATTGTCGTGGGTCAAAACCAGGACAGCAGTATCCTCAGGATACAGGAAAATAAAAAGAAAAGGACTTGCAGAACGGGAGTTTCCTAATAACAGTTTTTCAGCCAGCAAATTATAAATTAATCTCACCCCTACTGATGAAAGCAAAGCTTTATTCACTCTTCAGGTGTTAAGCACCTTTTCATGTGCTACAGCACCTCTATAATCTTTGTTCTCTAATGTTTTGGGTTTTTTTCTCAAAGTGATTTGTTCTAGCCATGGTACTTTTGAATCTAAACCATGGTGCCACTAAAGACACTCGTCCATTGACACTGGCTTACTATGCACAGAATGTTGAAACCCTTTCTTTTTTTGTAACAAACAGAAAATATGAAAAAAGGTGTGCCTTCTTTACAGGTGGGGGTATGACATCTTAAATCTTGAAAAAAGATCTAAAGTTGTACGGTCTCATGTATGTAAGTAATGACCTTTTTAAAGGAAGGGTGTGGTGGCACAGAGCAGTGTCCAAACAAATCAAGAAGCATCTGGGATCCAGCTGGTGTGAGGAGGCCACTGAACTGCAGGTGCACTTCAGAGACATGTGAGAAACTGGGTATTGGGTGAACGTGGCCAACTGTTTATCAAGTCACATAAATTTCTCAGCAAGCACCAGATGATTTATTCACAAGGATGTCCATCATCACTACCACTGATCTGCTTTTGTTATGGTGTAGATGAAAGTCTCAGAAGAGAAAAAAACCGAAAGAAGCACATACTGCTGAAATAGATATTGGACCTTTTCATTCAAGGATGCAAATATGGATTTAGTAGCTTAACTGGACATTCAATTCAGAATATTGATTCTTTTACACGACTCTTTTTTTTGTTGATATTGTTCTGAATTTCTAAGGACAGCTGTTGGTGTTCCACATTCACTGTTCAGTTGTTCATCAGATAAAAATCACCAAGTAAAGATTATCCACTGTCTCTGATGGTTTATCTTCTCCAGACTGAGAGAAAACACAGATATTTAAAGTATCTCAGCTTACCTTAAGAAAAAAATCAATTTTTTGACCTATTTGACTGCAGATGGAGGCTAAATTGATCTAGAGAATATACTTAAAAATCTTCTAGCATCAAAAGGCAATTTGGAAAATTCACGTAGGAAATAAAAAATGCTTTAGAAATCATAGAAACACATTCAGCAATGATTCAAGTTTTGTTCATCTTATTAGTAATTCCAAGATTTCTAAGATACTTTGCTTATTTAAGGAGAAAGGTCAGTAGTACATCTGAGACCTTCAGGCTTGAAAAGGCAGATACAGCCTCTACACAAACTTCAAGCTGCTTTAGGCTGCTCAAGAACTATGACTTGTACTTGTGAAATAAGCTATTTGTGACCTCTTTTATTGTTTCATATTCTTGTTCTGCTGAGACAAACTACTTCATCAAATTTGTGCTACTGCCCTTTTAGTTTGCTGTTAGTTCTCAAGTAATTAATAAAATTAGGGCTATCATCAAAATGCATTTAAAACTGCCACTATCCTTTATCCTTTTGCTATCATGTGAATTAGAGAACCCATGTTGCAACACTAGACACCCTCCCCAAAGTTTAAATAAACATGTATTGGGGACAATCAGCACAAATATTGTAATTAAGCTCTCATCTGGAATTATGCATGTGTTATATCACATATAAATAATTCCAGACAGATACGATGAGCAACCCAAGCTACTTGACATTAGTCTTTACATCACATGCCAGCTAATACCAGTTAAGGAATATACGTGATATATTTTTGAAGGAAAACTGCTTTAGAAAGATTGAGTTTGCAATTTCGGAACATCCTCTTATCCTTTTATTCATTGCTAAAACTTTTAGCGACTTTAGTGGTATTGTATCAGCTTTCCAGTTGGCAGGGCATCAGATTACCTGTCAGAAAAATAATTTATATCAGCAGTGAATTATAAAAAATATTTGCTGAGTTTTGATGATTTGGTTTTTAAAATGGGAGAAAAGCATGGTATTTAAAGGAGCAGAAAGGACGGAACAAAGGAGTGGAAAGAATGGGAGTAGGGGACAGAATTATCAGCCTCAGTGTCTTACAGATGTGATTTGGGTGCAAAGATCTCTGAGAAACAGAACTGTTGTAACTGTACAGACAATGAAAGCATCCTAATGTCTTCATATGACCTTCAGGTCGTTTATCAAAACATTCAAGTTGTAATATCAGAAGTGGTACACAACTACTGCTCTTCATTTTGTTACAAGTGTTCTCACTTCCTACTACAGTTACACCACATCAGACACATTCCTTCCCCTCTTTATCTTGAACAGCATTTATTTTCTCTGGATACCTTGGTTATTTTAAGGTGAGTATTTAGTCACTGAATAGCCAAGAGTTGATATTTCCAATATGTAAAAGAGAGAAATTTCTGAGTAAAGAAAACAGAAATGTTTTCTCAGCATTTTCTCTCTCATGACTAACAGACAGTACAGTATTTTCCATCAGTGTTGCTATTTGCAGATATATTTTGGACATCTGTTTACCCTAGCCCTTAATTAAAATTGTGATTCATTGTGTTAAATTTTAAAAACTGGTTTTTCCTTGGTTTTATTTTTATCCATTTCCTGTTGAAGGCAATGCAGTGCTGTAGCCTGAAGATGCTCTGAGCACAGGCAATGCTTTGCACACAGTGATGGAGAGGAAGCACAGTGCTGACTGCAACCTTTACCACCCTGCTCTGAAACAGACAAAAAGTGACATAAAATAACACAGAAAAGTCAATACAAAGATGCATAAGCCAAACTCTTTTGGCCAGGCATTCCTAGAGTCCTCAGAAAAAAAAAAAAAGGTCATTGTCCTGCATGCATTTCCAGCAGGTAATTAAGAATACTGAATGGAGCAGTAGAAAAGAAAGCAAGGTCCACAGACAACAGTTTGACCACCACTCCACCTCATGCAGGACAACTTAGGCACTGTAGGTGCTCTATGTGGTTTTTTTTTGTCAGCTATTCTTTGCCTCTTCTATTTAGGCTGTCAGTTACTGGAAGCAGTGACCTGTTTCTCATCTTCTGGTACACGTGGCTGTGCTGCATCCAGCACAGTGGGGCCCTCATCTCATGTAATTACCTGATTTTGCTTGAGATGCCAATGATTTCACTTTTAGTACACTTTGGAGGTGTGCTTCATTAGACACACAACAACAAGAACATTTTTCTACAGCTCTGCATTGTTCTTTTCTGAACCATCAAAGTCTAAGCAATCGCTAACACTGGAAGAATAAAGTAGTCATTAAAGTTAGGTACTGTTATTTCCAGTGATGCAGACATTTCTTGGCAGTATGGTGTGCTAAGCACAGGTTATTTTATCCTAACAATAGCTCCATACGACGTCAAACTGGCAGCTCTTTGACAATACCTCTTGTAAGATACCTGAACAAACTTGTAAGAAAAATATATAAAACCATTGGAAGGTCTGTTTCACACATTTCCCTTTGAATTTTCTTGGCTATATACTTTCTATAAGAAGAAAACAGTACTTTTCAAAAAAAAATTTGAAAGGCATCGTATATGGCCAAATATGGATTAGTCAGGTATACCTCACATCCTTATTCAGAGCAGCAAAACTATGCACAGAGAGCTTCTGAGTTTGGGCTACCCTCAACCAATACAGAGTTGCTGCCCACTTGAATTCTGCAACTCTTTCCTCAGCTAGAAAATCAGAAACCTCATATGAAAACCTCAGTATGTATTGGGCATTTATTTCAGTATTTACTAATTATTGTGACCAAAATAAAAGATATGAGAAGAAATACAAACTATGATAACAAACTATCACCAGGAGAGGAAAGTCTTACACACTCCCAGAAGTTCTTTATTTCTGATTGGTACCCATGAAGTAGATCATGAATGACTAAGGTTTTCCAATATATTACACTTCTCTGACAGAGGGAAAGACCTTGTTTGTTTTGCACTGTTTTGCAGATGGAGATTTCTTCAGGTCTGAAAGTGTGAATTCCCCTGCAGCTTCAACAGAAAACACATTTTATTGACCTTAGTATCACAGAAATATAAGTTAATGGCTCTACTTTTACTGTATATGATAAATAAAACCAATATCAGCAAAAAACAAACAAACAAAAATCACTGCATGTAATTTTTCTTCTGGGAAGAGCACTAGACAATAAACATAAGCATTCTGTAACACAAAGTTTCAACAGTACACCGACAATATTGGAGCATGTGCATTAAATTTACATATACAGACCAGACTATACTAAAATAAAATAGAACAAAACTATATTTGAAAATGAGGGTCTTATTTAAATTGACTCAAAATGACCTAAATCTAAATGGCTTTAATCTAAATATTCACAGAAGATGGAAAAAAATAAGTCACGGTAGAAGTGACTTAAGTGACTTAGTAAGTGTTCATAGGTGTCATATTTGCAGTGCAGTGTTAATTATATTCTCTAACACAGAGCACCCATGGCATCAACAGGCAAGCTGAGAAAAAGGAGGATTTGTTATGATGATTTTTTATGTGGGAAACTGCTGCTCATAATGATTCCATTTCTCACCCTTGGTCAGTCACAGGTAGCCTATGGCTCACTTACAAACTTAACTTTTTTCCTATGCTGCTGACAAATGTCTTAAATAAAACATCCTTCCTCCACCGTCTGTGCTAATGGTTAATACTGCAATATCCAGTGCTGTAAGGCTGATACACATGACCTTAGTACTCTATTCTTTCATCATTCCTTCTTTCCTAAACTTAAGACTGGGAAGGAAGCTTCTTCATCCCCATGTTTCTAAAGCTATTTTTCCCCCATTTTTACTGTGAAGAATGCATTTGTGGGCTGCATCCTCCTTTGGGTGCAGCAGGATAGACCAACTCACCTGAGCTACTGTCAATCTGAGGTTATATCCCAGAGGATATCAATAAGCATCTCTTCCACTTAATGGATGACTTTTCACTTTTATGAATCAGCTTGTCCTTGACTTTTTACAGTGCTGTTTAATCGCAATGTTTTCCACTATCATTTCACATTCCCTGTCTGGAAAGGAAGCATGCACAGATTCTATTTCCAACCACAGCTACTCTATTTTGCCAGCTCTTAAAGAAATGGAATTTGCAGTTGCTGGGAAGGACACATCAAAGGAGACAAGTCCGACCATGGCTGTCACTACCAAAACTGCTTTCCTGTGATGTACTCTCCTCAAAGCTTTATTCCTGCAATGACACAAAGTTAGAGCTGCCTCTTCTCACATTAGTGAAGACTGGAAAGCTCCTTGCCCACATGGCAACTGCAGTTTGTGGGAACACTACCAAGCACAAGATGCACCATGACTAAGGGGTTGTTCGCCCGTAGCATTCAGAGCCCTACATGCGTTTTGTGGCCTTCCTCCAAATCCCCAGATTTGGATGGACAGTGTCAGACAGTAGTGACAGCTACCACTTCTTTACCATGACTATTTTTCTGTATTTTAGGACAACCTCCATGGCTAGTGCTCCTAAATACCTTCAGAAGTAAGTTCAGGATATGAAAAGTGATAAAATCCTACACAACAAGAAAAGGGGAAGAAAATACATGACACAAACTTCAACTAGGTCTTCTGAGTTTGGAAAATTAACTTTTCTTGCCCCCAAAACTGTCCTGTTAAGGGCTGCATCTTGACTACTGCAAGTACAGTTGTGCATCCTGGCCTGGGATATATGCATATCATTCCTATTGGCAATGCAGGGAAAATCAATTTCATATGGCACTGAGAACTGCAACACTTATGCAAGGCAGCATTTGACTCTCAGGGTTACACGGTCATTTCTAATTTAGTAGAAAGGGGCACTGCATTAGCAAAAAAATAGAGAAATGTATGGATCACAAATCCAATCAATTCATCCCATTCCCAGGGGCTACAATTTCTGAGGGCAGAATTGACTCATTATCCTCATGTCATGTGATTCTGGCCCATCTATTCTTTGGTGCACACAGGGATGTACACCTGTAAAATGGACAATTCAAATTATCTACAATCATAGAGTCATAGACTGTTAAGGGGTTGGAAGAGTCCTTGAAGATCATCTACTCCCAATACTCCCCACCTCCCACTAGAGCTGGTTGTTTAAGGCCTTATCCAACCTGGCTGTAAGCACTGCCACGGTTGAGTTCAAGGCCCAACCTTACCTAGTTTCTACTAAATACTACTTCAGTTTTCTAACTTGAGTTCCCTTATCCTGATTTAAAACAGGTATGGATTAGTTCTCTGCTTCCTGGTTTCACAGCGAATACTCACTCATTCAATGCAGGTGAAAGATGACTTAGGCTGACCCAGAAGGCTGAGAAACCCATGGTCATGCCCACTGCACTGCTGGGGCCAGTGCTGCCAGTGTGAACAGAAAGCAAAGAACAGAAAAACTCAAGGTCAAGGACTCTCTCTAAACCTTCTCATGGTTTTACTGGCAATTATGCTTCTGTAACAGAGCAAAGATTATAGATGCATTTTTAAAAGGAAAATGTTGCAACCTATTTTTCATTTTTTCTTTTCATCTTTGTGTTACATCTTTGTCATTGGAAATTAAGGCTATGTTGCCTGCAATTGGCTTTCCCTCTCTATTTTTCGTCACAAGAATTTGACCAAGCTGAGTGCTGCTTTTGCTGTGTTGGCATCTGTTGCAAGATTTGTAGTAAGTTCATGGTTAGGTGCACTCACTAAGTGAACTTGTGGGCAGTGGTACAGTCAGTTAAACATTACCACTGTATACTAAGGACTGTAAAGTACAGTGTTAGGACCATTAACCAGTACCCTCAGACTATGTACAGAGCTTAAAAACAAAATACTGCCCAGAGCAGAAAATTTTGAATACCAATGCCCTTGAAAGGTAACTTTGTGATTCAAAAATTAGTTAAGTTATATGGAAATAAGAAAATAGTTGAGAATATTTTCCCTCCTAGGCAGGAATGCTAGAGACAGAGTAAAATTCCATTAAAAAAAGATTCACCACTCTTATGATTGAGGGGAAATCTAGGTTGCAAACTATGTGATGGTGTCCTTTTTATTTGCCTGATTACGGAAAATCCTTTAGCTAACCCCATATTGTCCTGTCTGCATTTGATTTTTATTTTTTTTTTCAAATACCCACATTTCAGAAGGATTACTTTCATAGGATTTTCAAGAATATTTTGAAGAAAATATGCCAATTGGGCACTATGGGGCTGAGGTTTTTTTGGTTTCTTTTTCCACCATCACTTCTGAAAAAGAGTCCTCCACCCTCCAAGAACATGCCAGCTTACCTGGCAATTCAGCAGCTGCCATCTGCAACACTATACTATATTTCAAAATGTAGTCTTTACTTAGTTAAATATGTTCAATATGAATACAATAATGACCTAAGAATTTAACCACCTAAAATGACACAGAAGATGGAGAAGCCACAGCAGAAAGAAAAGGTAGTATAGATTATAGATTCCAAATTGTAGTCTTTGTGGTTGTAGCGTTACTTTTTGAATGACAAATTTGCTTCTGTGAGTACTGCGTTTTATTTGACACATGAGAACACTTTATTATTGCCTTGATTAAAAGCAAAACAGCCTCAAAAACTACTCATTGTGCCCATGTTGCTGATAGTGTCTGTTACATGCATGCAGTAGTTGTAATATTGTTGTATTTTCCTTCTTCTTTAACCTGGACCTGTGGCACTAATGAGCATGGACTGGGGTTATAATAAGTACACTCTTCTGCTAATGATGCTCCCAGACATTCTTGGAAGCGAGATTTAGTCTCAAAACTATTTTGCACTTGCATTTCCACTTCAAACTGTGCTATTTCTCAGCATTTTCAGACAAACCTCATTCATCATAAATCTCACACAAATGTAACATTTTTTGTTTTCTGCACACAGGTAATATTTTAAAAATGATTCTCTCCACCTTCCCTTCTGATCAGTTGCAAATGGAACTTCTGAAATTAAGAATTTATTTACCTTCAGCTTCCAAAGAAACAAAAAAGGGGGAAAATGCCTTAACAACTTTTTTTAGCAGGAGCTTTTCAAACGTCCATTCTTTATGTTATTAAAGAAAAAACATACAGTAGCATTCACAATAACTCAGCTTTCAAAGAGCATCCACTCATTAACATATAAATAGCACAGCCACTTAACTCAGGATACCTTCCTCTGCCTATCATTCCAGTGTCAAGACCGTAAGTTCAAAAGTGCACCCCTTTTTTGCCAAAACCAGAAGACCCATTTTATGTCTGCTAAGCAATTATTTTATGAGGGCAGAATAATGGAACTTCAGTCCATTTTAAATGATATACTGTCTGTCAGCCAAGCAGATCTGTTCTGAAAGGCATGGCCCTGACAGTCGGACACGGCTTGCGTGACTGCTTAATTTCATGTCTCCTATCGAAATAGCTGAATACTGTCAATACAACGAACATTATTTTAGAGGTTTCAAAATATTTTGAATATTGACTTATGTGGCAGCAAACACATATACAAGACAGTACAAACTTTCATTGTCATTCCCGCTGCATTCAAACAAAATCTAGTTTATACATTTCTTCTGTTGCCCTATTGCATTCTAAATCCAACAGTATTATTACATAATGGATATGTGAAACGTGAGGTAGATCAAACTCTCTCTGTTGGACATCCACTGAACCAGCCCAGAAAACTGGTTTTTTTTCCTCTTTAAATTTGTGCTTTCTAAAACTACAGAAGAAATAAGATTATTATTACTATTCTAGAGCCAGACTTTATGAAATTACAACTTTGAAAACACCACGAAAACATCAGCATTACATAGCTGAATTTCTCAGCAGTGATGTGGAAGAGTTGAAGCAAGCCACAAATCTATTTAAAGAAAGGCTGCTTTATCCACAGACCACCTCTTCATGCATTGCAAAAGGCCTCAGCAGCACTCACTCAGATAGGCTGTGGCCACTAAAAAGCCAGGTTTGTCCATCTGCACCCTACTTACATGGCACTGTGCGGAGGTAGAGGTTGTCTCTTATGATCTGCTGCAGCTCATGGTCCACCGAACCTTTCTGGAACCGTAGATTGAGGTAGTGACGAAGGTCCTTATCAACAATGCCTCCTGTCAGGGAAAAGACAAATGAAAGCACAATTTAAAATTATATTGCTTTGATGGAAGCAATGAATCACTTGTGTAGTCTTTGTGACACATTTTCCTTCATGTTTCTCTCATGATGGAGGACAAAAGCACAAAGCTTTCTGGTTAAACCATGCAGTTGGTAGAGTATTTTTTACTACTGAAAATTGTAAAGGATAAAAACAGTTAATGACAAATAACTGGCTCAATCTGTAAAGTTCAGAAAATACATACAGGATTATAGACAGAGCTGTCAATTCTTTTTCTGCACAAAACTTGAGCATATTCTTATTTCACAACTACCTCCATATGTATCTAAATAATAAAGTATTAGGTATCACGTTTCCCATGACCTTGCACCAATTTCCCACTTCTTATTAAACCAAAAATCTTAGTTCACAATCTCTCTGCAGTGTTCAGAGTTTTTAAGTCCATGTGTAACCAGAATAAAATGTGGCTGTACTTAGTGATCATAGAAATGCTATAGAATGTTTTGTTTTATTTTTTATGATAGAACTCACAACTGAAAGAGACACTATCAAAAACAAGGGTTCATATTTTATTTCCACCACCAAAAAAGGTTATTACAACATCTCAGCAAAGCAGTGCAAATGTGGAAAAAATTGAGTAAAAAAGCTTGTATTTGCCACTTTTACTACAATTTTAGAACAAAACAATTTAAACTACTGTTTAGCCACTGACTGGCATGCCATGTTCCACTATGAAAGGCATATCTATAAATCTAATCCAACATGATTAATAAGCATTTTCCAACATAGTTCCTCCCCATTTCTTTTAACCTTGAATATGGATCACATTTATAATTATGGAGAAGTCTATAAATAACTCAATTTCTTCCCTCTCTGAAATTCTGACATAGGAAAAATACAGAAAATCATTACTACATTGAGTTATGACATATATTCCCAAGATGAAAAATTGCAAGCAGATAGATCTCTGACTTGTTGCTTCACACATTCAACCTTAAAACATTTTTTGAATGGCATTTGCTATTGAACCCTCTGCCAAAGGTCTTATTGACTTGGACTATATAAAGATTTTCCTGTAAATAGGAACACATAACATTCCTACCTAATTATTTGAAAGTCACTGCAGAGCACAAATGGTTATAAATTAAAATATCTTTCTCCTTACAGTTATTCCTATTTATCTGCCTATTACAGGTCCATAATCTTATTGATGCTCTTTGTCAGTAACTTCAAAACCTCTTGTTCCAGGTTTATAAAAAGCTTATAAATAATTTCTCTCTTCTTTAGCTAAAGGCAAAAAAACCAGCAAACTTTCATAATCAAAAGAAGTGGGAAAAAAGTACCCCAACTCATAAGACACAACAAAATACCTGTATGCCTGGTTCCCTGAGGCTGAGAACTTCCATATGGATCTCTGTTCTTCCAGGATCCCCAAGTTCTACTTGGTCTACTACTTTGAACCACTAACCCTGTTTCTTGCGATAGCTTCAGCTTGCAGACCAGACCATCCTTATTTCTTCTAATTTCTTGTGAGATTTCCGAGGAGGCTGCAGAGAAATTCTCTGAGTCTGCTGTCCTTTGTGATCGGCTGCAGAGAGTAAAGGTCCTGCAGCTCTTGCTCTTCTCGCTCTAATATACAGAACATGCCCAGTGATGCAGATGCTTTTTGGCAGCCTGAGAAAATGCCAGCTCGAGAACAACAGCTGTAGCCTGCCCACTGACACAAACCCAAATCATTCAACTTTTAACATAAGTAAGTTTAGGAACCTACACAGGTTTCTGACCCTCAAAGTGCATTTTTTTATTTACAGCCTCTTGCTTCAAACACAGCCATTTAGTTCATTTAGTTCACTGTGTTTAATGAATGCACTTAAACCTCCTAAGCACTTCATAAAAAGAGTCACCTGATATTTTTGGCAAATTGCATCTTCCAAACTAGATATAAAAATGTGTATTTACATAAGGAGATGCCTACAGCCTTGTATTTGGTACATGCAATTCAAAAGCAAGTTTCTAACAGAAATAAACAGAAATAAAACCATGGTGCAGAGGAAATAAAACTTAGCAGCTTCCATGCACAATGGAAACAATATAATTTTTTTGCTTAGTATCTGAGTTTATACTGTAGAAGTTTGTTAATTTTAAAGAGCAGACAGATTAACTACAGACAGCACATGTACAATTAACAAATTTTCTCCTTCAAAAGTCATTCTGTTGTCTGAACTAATTGATGTTTTTCAATTCTTTGGGCATAAGCTACCTTTTTTTTTTAATCTGGTATAACAATGAATTTTTCCTCCTGGAAATTATAAAAAAATAAAATAGTTCTAGATGTCTGAAAAATACATGCAGTATTTTTACTTCATCTTTTCAATTGTCACTCTTCTGCTTTTCTCCCCTAAAAAGTTCTGTAGTTTTACCTGATGCTTTTTAAAAGCATATTGACTCCAGATGTGCCTTTGTGGTATTTATAGTACCTAAGCTTTGGAGCAGCTTGATCCTTTTAAAATACAATCAGAAAAACTTGCATGTGCAGTTATGGGTCCATTAGATTTTTTGCAAGAACACTATAGTGAATTGCAAGTATGTACACCAGCCGTGATTCAGCAGCAGTGAATTACAGTTTGTGTTACAGACCATATAAATCAAGAATAACGTAAGTAATAATAATAGGACTATGTTCTCCAAAAGGCTGAAAATAAGAGACAGAAAATGTTATCATTTGGTTTACTTTGGAGGGAAAGAACAATGGCATTGACAGTAAGTTCATAGAAAAAGAAAGAGGGAAAAAGCATTTTTACAGCCAGTAACTACTATTTAATGTTCCTGTGCAGCCCAGTTAGACAAGTGACTGACTTGGTTTCTATATAATTCAACTTCCCTTTATTTTCCCTTGTTGTAGTACATTGAAAATTACTGAGATGTTGAAAAATTCCTGACATGAATCTAACCTCCTCCTTTTCTCTTATTCCCAGACCACCCACAGTGGAGGAGTTCAGGACGATGCTCCGGGACCCCCGGTTCCCCTTGCGCCATTCCACAAACGCCCCTGTGGCTCACGAGCTGGAGCTCAGGGAAGGAGCTCCCCAAGGCCACATCCTGCTCACTGCATGTGACAGCAGCAGCAAGCACTGCTGTGTGTCAGAGGTATTATACAGCTCAAGCTTTAGGAGCCCAACCCACAGACCATAATTTAAAGGGTTCTTTGGCCACTGCCACAGGAGGAGGCTGACAACCGTGTGATGGAGCATTCACTGGCTTCCAGCCATGCAGTGCTTTTATGGTGTTTTTTTTCTTTTTGCTGGCTTGAGGCCTGTGCTCTGTTTCAGTTTCATTTCACTCCAATGAATCCATTGCTTTGCTAGCTGAGAAACATAGGATGTGAATTAAATACTTCCAGTAATGATCTCTTGCATAATGCATGCGTGGTTTAGGTACAGCTACCAATCATGATGGCAAACTCATAACCATGACTGAAGTTGATTCCACACATTGTAAAATAAGATACACTTGGATGAACTAAAAACTGCTCTGTTGGCATGTTATACTTATGAATTTAATGAGCAAAGTATCTTTTTACAGTGTTCTAATGTATTTCTATCATGTCTGCTTGTCTTTAAAAAATCTAGTAGCAAAGTCCAATCAGAAAAGAAGTACAATAAAGAACACACAGACAAAAGAGTACTGAATAGTTTGTAGCTCATTAGAAGAATCAAACCTGAAGATAATTGCCATTTCCAAAAAAATGTCAGGGATAAAGGTTTATAATTTTCTCTAGTCCTAAATATTGTACCAGTTATTTTGTAGCTTCCTATTTGGTAACTCTCTGGCTCCAGCTGGAGTCTACCCTTGCACTTATATTTTCCATGAAGAACTCCTTGTAAACACAAACATCCCTCTTGTTGTTCCTGCAATGGTAGTTTTAAATAACTTGTTTTACCCTTAACACATTTTTACTGGTGTAAATTTTCAACAAACACTTCCGAGTACTCACCTATTACTATTTGCTCATCTTGTATCAAAATCTTTCATTGAGTTGACTTCCCAAAATGTAGTGTGGTAAATTATTTGGGTTTTTTTAACAGTAAAATCAATTACATCTCATCTGAGAATAATTTGCCTTACATACTTTATTTGCTGGGATTAAAATTTAAAATATTTCAGTTTTCCTGGCTTCTATGAATACTCCTGGTTAGAAATATCTATGAGCAAGCAAGACTTCTAGATCTATATTTGCATATGTACATGATCTGCGTCTGGGCAAACTAAAGAAAATATCTGAGTATTGTTACTCTGTGAAAGCAGACAAGCTCATAAACTTTCAGTATAAACTACCCCCTCTCTTCTACTGCCCTACTTGAATTAGATTTGCTCTCCCCTTGTTTTCAACAAGCTTCCACTTCTGACTGTAAACATAAGCCATATATGTGGCAAAATCAAATGCCTTGAATGACCTGGCTTTCACCAGCTTCAGCAGGACTATTCTACTGGAGAGTCTCATCTGAAGTATTTATTCAGGTGGTACCTGGAGTTTTATATCCATACCATGGGGTGGGTCCATGGACACCTGACAACAGCTCAAGTTTCTTCTACACCTCTTCAGTGGAATACATGCAACTTGGTGCCTCTTAGATTAATTTATCCTTCATCATTTACAGATAATCTAATTGACTTTTCTATAAGTAGCCTAAATGATGACCTAAATTCTTTAAATCAGGTATATCAGGAATATGATTTATTAGTTCTTTTCTCTACCAATGAGACAAAAAAGTCTTTTACCCAGGAAGGTGAGTGCAAGAATAGATTTTTTTGTGACTCTCTCTGGGATACATCAAAAAAATCAGTTGTCACAGGTAAAAATTTGTGTGCATGGTCTAATTGCTCACTCTGAATCTCTTTTTAAATGGTCCAGTAAGAGTCCAGAATACCTGAAATTACTCTATTGAACCCCTCTTAGTCATTCCAATCATTTTAGTGACACCATGACCTTTAAACACCTCTATCATTTTTTCATTCTGTCATACATAACCTACTGTGAGGTCACCTATAATTCCCCTCTTCCTGTCCTGCTCTCCAGACCCACACAACTTTAGGCTGACGCACAAAAATCAGAAATGAGCAGCAGTGAGGGATGGACACCACACAGCTGTGAGAAAGCCCATGTCAGCCACAGCTCTCCACATTCCCTCTATCTCACACCCTAAAAAATTTTAAACATAAAACAAAATTTCCTGCTGTATCCCCAGGTTTTTTTTTTTTGCCCAGATGATCCTCTCAGAAGAAGAGCACCACAATTCCTTTTTCCCTCCCACACGTTCAGTGATACTTTATTGCAATAAACTCCAAAAAAATATCCTTAAGAAAGCCTTCATTAAAGAAAAAATTATGATTACCACTCCTCATATGAATTCCTTATGTTTGTGGCACAAATGGTACTTTTTAAAGAAATGAAATATGTCTTATTTTAGTACTTGATTAATAAAGATCTCAGACATTTAAAACTTATGAGCCAGCATAAGATGATTTACTTTAACAGTTTCTTTAACTGGCAACAGTTAACCAGAAAAATCACTTTTAAGAGAGAATATGAAAATTTCAAGTAATATGAAAACTCCTGGTTGGATTTTATGAGGATTCATTTTTAAAATACATCCTGTAGCTAAGCCTATTATTTAAGGGAAATTATCCTCAACAAACCTATCTATCAGAGTAGTATAAAGATGAGTGTTGGCACTCCACTACTCATGGTATAATGGGCATATTTAGCAAGGGATGTTCCTTCAGGTCTCCATGTAAAATATGTAATCACCATAACAGTAAAACAAAACTTTAGCAAATTATAAGAACCAAGTACTACACTCCCAGTCATCAGCTGAAGATCACACATTTTATTTTTAAAGCCTTTCTATCCCTAGATTAAACTGTGCATCATCTTTGCACTTCTGCCTACCTTTCAGCTCTACCTTCAGCCAAGTCTGCCATCTGACTGATCTGCAAAGCCTCAAACCATTAGGGGTGAGCTATGATCTATGAGCTTAACTGTGCAATGTGTGGCATGATAAAGGGTGATGCAGAGTCAAGAGGGAATTATGCAAGAAAATTAGACTCCTCAAGGAGAAAATTAATTTCTTTCACATTTGGGGCTACTCCAATAAATTTTATTCTATGATCCTTTAATGGAGACCTAAACAAATTTCAAGACTAAAGGTTTTGGAAAAAATTGCATCATGGTGTTTTTCTATGTGCCATATATGATGAAAAACATTTTAAGACCTAGTTTATTGATTGGAAATGGACTTCTCTTTCCTAGCCTGCTATTTTGTAGTCTTTCTTTTTAGGTATGAATTATTTTACTAACTTTTCTGCTTATTAATCTTTTATGTTATGTATCATACACATGTATCATATTTATAACACTTAGACTTGTATCCTTAGCTTTATCCTTTGATTTCTTCCTCCTAGCATTTTAAATTTTAAAATATAGGATTGTAGGACTTACAGGTTAAATTGCATGGGGATGGCACTACATGCAGACTGTATTAAAAAACCTGCAATAAATTCTATGCAATGAATTATTGTCTCCATTATGAGAATTCATACTTGGATGTATGTCCTGTACAAATACGCAATTCCCAAATCTCTGTGGATGATATATTCCACCTGCTCTCCTCAGACCAAGAGACAGGCTGAGGTTTGCACACTTTTTGATCTTCACAGTGGAGAAAGTTTCCACTTTGTTGCTGGGGATAGAGGAGTCCTCACTGCCTAAGGTCACCCTGGGTTCAATTCACCACTGTGTTACACCTGCCTTTGTTGTACCTTCTGGGGTAGTCTGAGGACCAGATAAACAGGATACCCTGGAGCAGCCACAAATCAGCCTACTAGAATCAGTTCCCCCACCACAGGGGAAGACTGATTCTAGGAACACTGTGAAAGCATATCATGCCCTGGATTTATTTTCTTAGTTTTTGTGGCTAGCCTCAAGCCTCTGTTTGAAATGTGAAGACACAAGTGTGCACTGTGCTGGAAGCAAAAATGTGGTTTGTAATGATACAGACAGGCTGCGTCAGCAGAAGAATCAACTGAGCCAAACACATCTGCATTTTGTACCTTACCTCAGATTACTGAACTTCAGCTCTTACTACAACATAGAGCTCCACTCCTCATGGCTACAGAAACAGTTTTCCATTGCAAAGGCAGCTGCAGCACCTTCCAAAACCTGCTAGAAGCATGCAACATGGACTTTCCAATCTCCCCAAAGTTACCCCAAGTTAACCTCAAAAAATGGACATTCACCCAGTGGAACCATTTTGCACCTTTGTTATTTAGAGGTATTTTGTTTTGTTCTCTTCAGTTAATTTACTGCTCAGCACAGTTCTAGATTTAAGTTTCTGGGAAATACCATGATTTAACTGACTGGTAAAAAAAAGTCCAGCTGTCATTCCTGTAACAGAGAGGACAGTTTGGGGCACTTTGCTTTCAGAATACTCATCTTTTATTTGGTCTTCCAGTTAATAGGTGCATAAATAAAGTGATGTTCAAATAATGCTGCTCTTCTGTACAAAGCCTATCTGGAAAGGAACTCCAGTTTTGTAAATTCAATAAAGCTAATATTGAACCAGCTGTTTGTAGATGCCTTCAGTTTATCAATGATTTGATTTATAACTTACACACAAATGTTAATGACTGCTACTGAGATATTTAAAAGACTGATAATGTTCCTACAAGACTTGCAACAAGGCAAATAATTATCTTTACTGATGTTTTTGACAAACATAAAATTGTACGAGATTATACATTTACTTACAAAATGAGAATGTCAAAACCCACATTCATCCTTCTTCATACAGAAGCCAGCAATATTTGCACAGATAGGTTTCTCTTGAAATTTGTACATATTTACAGAAGTCTGTACTAGCAGTCAAATACTACCTGGCATTCAGATGCTGCTATTCAGAGAAATCTCCTTTTATTTGGTCAAAGGGTGTCACGACAGAGTCTGAAACTTGCTAACACCAATGTTTGTTATGTAATCGAGCTCTCAGATACAGCTCCCAAGGAAAGTTCTAGAAACTGACTTCAAGAAGTCTGTTGGAAAAGGGAAATAATCCATCTTATTGGTATTCTTCTAAAGACAAAGCCTCTTTGAAAACTGGCACACAAAGATGAAAACTCACAAAGTTTAACCAGAGATTGACTGTAACACACTAAAAATAATTGAACAGACTACTAAGGCTGGTTTTAGCTCCAGAAAGACATTTATATTGTTATTTGAGTTGGATATATTTCCAGGAAGATGTTTTGTATTCTGGGAAAATCTACATTAGTCACAAATGTCCAACAGACAAATTTAACTAATGAGGAAAAAAAAATAATAAAGATGTAAGAATTTTATTTTTAATATTTTTTCATGTGTATATTTGGAAAACAAAAAACCACCCATGTGCTGCTTACCGACATGTTCATTAGAAAAAAACCAGACAAAATGACTTCTCTGAAAAATGTAGCACTAATCTGTGGTACACAGTAGTGGTGATAATGGGGGCCTGGTTTGTTCTGTCTGGGTACAAATTATGCCTCAGTGTAATCCTCTGTGCTTTAAATGTGAGTCACCCAGCACTGAAACCCTGCAGCCTCTCTTGGGGTCAGCTGGTGGATGCCCAGAACACCTGGAAGAAGGGCCTGCTCAGACAATATTCCTCAGGAAGCAGCCACACACATCTTACTTGTGCCAAAAGCCACCTCTGCTGTCCACATCCAGAGCCTCTGCTGTCCCCTCTGAGCTCCCTTCTGGGCTGCTGGTCCCTAAAACCCTGTGCCAGGAGCTAAGTAAGTGTCAGTCTTCAAGAAGGTTCTGTTACAAGTTTTATTATTCAGGCAAAAGCAGAACTTATCTGTTCAAATTTCTCTTCCAGTGGACAAACATTCTCCTATCCTTGCTTTGCAATGGGTGAAGCCAGCTCCTTGCAAAAGCAGACAAAAATTGCTCCTCACCTTTAATGGAAAAGTTACTGTTCTGTTTAATACTCCTTTTCTATTAATACATCAGTACAACTGTTCATCTACTAGGGACACAAATATTCTTTTTCTCTAATACTCTTTTCATTTTATCTTCTTCGTGGAAGACAACTGTGATGGAACTTCGAGGTCTGACATGTATTTAAATAAAATATGAAAGACTGAATTGGAATAGTGGCATAATTTTACCAGACTTGAATTATTTGAAAGGTATTTTACTTAAATCGTAGCTGCACAATTTTAATTGCTTGAGATAGAGACTTATTTTCCTTACTTCTGGATATAATATTGCCATATTAAAAGGCTGTGAATTATGTGCTGACACTTTGTAAAAAGAAAAATTAATCTGAGTAAAAGAATCCCAGTTATACACAATTTATGAGGGAAGCAAGCTCACAAAGGTTACCATTGCATGAGTTCTAATAATAGTTTAAAAATATGATTTAGGTTGGTATCTGAATCATAGCAGCCCAGTTTTTTAAAGTCTTTGTAGTGTCTCAATCTGAACTCATAATGTACCATGAAAAATCACTACCACAATACATCACTTCCTTGCTTTCTGATAGTAATAAACAGCACAACAGCATTTTGCAGACTGTGTACTCAAGGAACTTGTCAATTGCAAACTCAGTTTTGCAATAGATAAACTGAATTTTGCAGAGTTCACAAGATTATTGCTCATCTCTGAGACTGAATTGCATATATATTATCAAACATGTATCTTTCCTCCAAAATGTGATTTTTCAGAATCAAGTATCATGGCATTCATATCAAGTCAAAACAAGAGTAAAATGCTGACCAAAATTAAAAGGGGAAAGGCTTTACAGCTATTTTTCAGCAGTGGGAAATTAAGACAACACAAAACATGCAAATAAGCCTGCTGAGAAGGCATCCTCCAGTTTTATAAACAACACAATAACCAGCACCAGTAAGTGTCACAGGCCTCTCTGTTTCATTTTTGTGGGATGTTCCTCTCAGCTTGCAGCCCGCAGTGGTACCACCTTGCAGTTATCACACAAGTTAACCAGGACAGTCAGAAAATTTCTCAGTACACAAAACCAAAACGAGTCATGCTGGAAACCGAGCCAAGTGGCACTTCTCTCTCCAAGCTAAGTGCAGGTGAGTGCCTCGGTGTGTTGAGAGGCCCCTGGGCCAGTGGATGCACTGTTTAGTTTGTGTAGGATAACACTGAAGTGGTGAACGTGCTACACCAGAAGAAACCTGCATTTCAGTCAAGACAGAAGAGAGTGAAGACTGTGAAGTGCTTGAGGCCCCATGGAATGAATTCTGCTCTACTAGTGCAACAGGTCATTATTAGGCTTAAAAACAAATCAAACAAGAAATAACTAGACTAGCAGTAGACATATTTAGAGCTTTACAAGAAGACCATAATGTTAATTCCACTGAAAGGGAATTAACACCCTACTTAGGTGTTAATTAAATATAACAATATTTGTCATAAAAGCACTCAGCTCCAGGTTTCACACCAGAGAACTGCTCTGGATCACACTCTGGGTTGTTATGTTCGGTGGTCTGTTTCTGACAAACATTTTGTCAAGGCAAAAAAAGAACCATCAGAGCCTGAGTATTCTGGCTGCTGTAATGTGGCAGGCAGACATCCTCTCTAATTCTGCCTCTGAATCACTCCCACTGAGGATACAATTCCTACAGTCGCTCTTTTTTACACATATGGAAAGGAAAACCTTCCTACTTGTCTCAGAGAGAAGCTAGCAGGATGAAATGAAAGCAAATAAATAACCACCAAATACAACATAGAGATTTGTAGATGACAAAGCAAACAATTGCCATGTACTTACTGCTGACAAGGTTTTCTAAGCAGTGCAACACCGTTCTTCACTCCTAGGCACAGACAGACTGCATGAGCCTATGTCTCTGTGTCAGACAAAAATAGTGGATCGCCAGCATGCAAATACAATGCAGCTTCAAATTAGCCTGTTCTCAAAAAGCTACAAAAACGGGACTGATTTTTTAAAAAGAAAAAAATTGAAGTCTTTTTCATGTCACTCAGTAAACACTTGAAAATTACTGCATGTATAGCCAATAAAGCAATGTCTTTCTGCCATCAAAGGTACCTTTTGTGCAGAATGGCACTTCAGCATGAAAGACAGCACTTGGTCTTGGAGCACTGAACCAGCTGCTTGGTGCATGAAGAGGCTGTGATATTCTGGGACAGTCTCAGTTGGTTTGCTGAGTCCCCTCGTGCTGATTTAATTAGCACTGCTGGAAAATGTAAATGACCAAAAGAGACACTGTGCATTGTGCAAAATTAGATTGTGAAAAATATGTGTGCTTACATAATATGTTTCAAAAGAGAAATAAAATGCTCCTGTTCCCAGGAGCTGTAGGCAGGCAGATGGTGGGTACTCCAGCAAGATCATGCACTCTGCCTGCAGAGACACGATGCCCTCAACCTCTGGGGAAGAGACTGCTGCTGCACTTCTCTAATAGCCCAGTTTGCTGAACCACAGAACACAACACAGGATTACAGCTGGACTAAAATTGCTCACTCTGCATCCCCAGAAGCAGAAAGGTGTCACATCAGGGGACAAAAATGAGATGACAGAGCTGTAGGTTCACTTTGTTACCCTTCAGGCACATTGTCCCCATGGCTATGATCTGCTGGACTGAAATCAATACAGTCTGTAGTTCAGGACTATGCTTAGTTCTTTTGCACAGAATTTATTACATTTTCACAGTTGTTACTTAACTAAAAGAGAAAACTAGAGGGCTAAAATCATGGGACAATAAAGAACTTGGCAAGCCACTGAGGTGTGGATTAATAGTTACACATTTCCAGCTTTATCTGTGCATGTTAAGGTCAATATCAGTCTGCATATGGTACAAAGCCATTAAAAGAGCCTCAAATATGAACATTATCAAGCAGGATGTGCCTGTAATTTCACCTGCCTTTCTCTTTTGAGATTTTGTTGCATACTCCATAAAATATTAGATCTGTACTTTCTCAATGCCATTTCCTTAATTTAATGATACTGGTCCAATATACTGCAAGCAAATTTTACATCATATAAGAACTGCCAGGAGTCAATTTACTTTTTTCTATTTTTAACATGCTTGACAGTATTAAACTAGCATGCAGAGATAATGGAGAGATTTATGGTTTTAAATCAGGAAGCTAGTAAAAATTTTCTGTTTCTCCAAGACTGCAACAAAAAAGGAAATTAAAACAATAAAAGGCCGGATTCTTGGACACTTGTGCAGCCATAGTAAAGAAAATTTCTGTTCATCTTATGTATTCTCTTCTACACACTTGAAGACTGAAAGGAAACAGAATAACTTCAGCACTTGGCTTGAATTATTTTACCTTTATCAGTTTTGAAACACTACTATGAGGCATCTGGGACAAATACTGGTGAACTTGGGCATCGTATGCAGAACAATGCTAGTGTGCAAGTCAGACTGCTTACTCATCCTATACTAACAAGCTCAAATAATGCTAATGCCAGAGTAGGCATGCATTCAGATTATGGGGTATAAGGTGTCAGAGCAGAAAAAACAGATGGTTACATTTAGGGACTCTGCAAGTGGCTCTTTTGCTTTAGGAAGATAGGCAAAGGATGATGGCACAGGATGAAACAATGACTTTGCAATGCATATTTCATGCAATAAATAAACCATATAATCTGCTGCACATTAGGAAGGAAGTTTTTTGTTTCAGGAGTCCCTTCAGACTAAAACATGCTAAGGGTTTGATTTGAATGTTGAGGTTGCTTCTGAAGGCTCCTTGAGCTGCCAAGTGATGCCCCAAAACTGTGAGTTAGTTTACATGACACAAGAACTTAAAGATTGCATCGGACTTGCTCAATGTGAAGTTCTCAGAAACTGGACAGATGACAGAAAAAATAATGCAGCTTGGGGATCAGTATTAATAGACAGCATGTCCTACTGGCCCTGCCAGCCCTGCTGAGCCCTCAGAGGAAGTGAACTCCACAGGACCAAGGCTCTTGATGTCCCAAACAAGCAAGTATTAGTCTGTACACATCTACATGAACCTAATGTATCTATGTCTTTATACCTCTTTCTTGCAATAGATATCAGATCTAAAGCAATACCTCATAAAAAAGGAAATATCCATACGTGTCTATATCAGTATAGCACAAGCCAACTGCCCTAAGGACTTTCAGACTCTATAATACTGAGAGGAAAAAAATTTTTGCTTGCAATCAAAGAACATTATAAACAAAAATAATTTAGACCCCCTTCTAATGATCAGATTTCTTTTGCACAAAGAACAAGTTGCAATGGTGTCTGCATGTCAGTTTAACTCAGATTCAGTACTAGTTTCTACCTCAAAATAAAGAACTCCTGAGGGGGAACATCTAGAGCTGAGGAATTCTCTTGTTTTAACTGAGACAGTGAGAGAAGTGAAAATCATGTTTGTCCCAGCAAAAAGAAAGAAACCAAAACATTTCAAAAAGTTATGAATGTGTGATGTTGGCTGAAGCTTGGAGCAGAGCATCCACGGCTGGCTGTTTCAAAACTGACTTCAGCTGAAGCTATGATCTTATTCCTGAGGTGAATGCAGAGGTATTCCACAAAGGCATCTGATTTTTGGTGCTTTAATTAAACAAACAGAGGAGAGATATTTCAAAGAAAATTGAGTAGAGCAGTCTGTCCTGTACTGCAGTCTGGAGGCATCTTTTAATCAGGAAAAGACGAAAGACACCACGGAAAGGGGAGCCGGGTTTTGTTCTTAAGGAACACATGAAAGATGTACTAATTCACCAGTTGTCAAAGAAGAGCTGGCAGATGTCCTTATTCAGAAGGGGAATAGTCAGAGTATGAAGATATAAACTTCTTTTGGTTTGGAGATATTTCAACAACAAAGGAATGCCACACATCAAGGAAAACCAAGAGGAAAGTTAACTTCTGAGGATGCTGCCAGCACTACAGCATCTCCTAAAAAGCGTCAGCTAGTCTAATCCCATGGACTCATGGTGGGCCTCTCAGAGCTGGCCACATTCTGGTTTATCTTCAACCAACATGAATCCAGCCTGCATCTTGTTATCCTGATCTGGAGGATGAACCCAAGTATAAAATTAATTTCTCATTGCAAATATGTTTCTCGTCCTACCATTCTTTCTTTTCATGCTATACTAACTGATGCTATGTCTCGGTTTTGCCCTTGTTCTGCAGGCATAATGGTTATCTGTTGCCCTAACAAGTACCCCAAAAGATACACATTGCTATTGCTACTTTCAGTGCTGAATATTATTGCTATTTCTATCATCATCATCCTCATCATCATCATCATCATTATCATTATTAATCCCTATATTAATCTGTGCTAAAGATAGAATACCACAAAGGGAAAAAGGATGCATTTTGGGATAGCAGCCAACTACTACAACACAAACAAGAAAAAATGTTACTGAAAAATGCTGGGTATTATAAATAATTTATTCAGAGTTTCAGATTCAAACTAGCCAGGCTGCCAAAGGCTACTGAAACAATGACTGGGTTAGAAAAATGTCACTGAGCAATATTTATGTCATGGAACCGAGCATGAGACAAGTCTTAAGACTACTTCTTTTCTGTTTTAAGGCAAATTACATTTTCTGAATTTCTGCATCACAACTGTAATTTGATGAGAAAATAGGTGTTTTCAGGTGTGCTGATCACTGAGATTCTCCACTCCTCATTTGTTTTTTGGTTTTTTTCTTTTTTCTCTAGTAGATATTTGAACAAATTTAAAATGAGAATAAAAATATTTAAGGTCTTACTTTCAGTTGTACACATAGGGGAAGGTAAATAGAAAATTATCTCCTTTTTATTATTAACAATTCTTCTGTTATTGCCCACGTTTAATAAGAGAGACAGGTCTGATGCTGCAGAAGAAAAATATGTGACATAATACAATGTGAAGTGATAAACTGTAAGCAATCATACCATTGAGGAACATCAGGAGACACTTGTGCACAGGGGACAGTTAACACTATTCAATAGCTAATAATGCCATATTAACTGGCATTTCACTGCTTCTGAAGGCTTAATTGTCTGACATTAACATTCTTCTTGCACTCTAGGGATGTACTTTATACCACTCCTTTAGCTAAGGCAAATGTTATTGCAGCTAGGTTGCTTGCCCCTCCCTCTCCCCAAAGCACTCTGTTGATGGCTAAATAGCTGCTGCACTTACAAGGGAAAACATTGCTGATGAGCAGGACAAAATAGTGAGAAAATTATTCTGATGAACACAAGATACATGTTGAAGTGTCCAAACCCCTTTTGGCATGCCACAGAAGACAGGACACCATTTTGCTGGGCAGGATTATATTAGCCATTCTACTTAACATCGGTCTTCAAAGGAAGTAGAATTTCATTTTCATTGTCTTTTTTTTTTTTTCCCTTTTGACATAAGTCCCTCAAAAATGGAAGATATAGTAGTCAGAGTCCACAGAGCAGATAATTGATTATCCAACATGATAATACTTAGTTTTCTCTCAAATTCTCTCAGCTTACAGTAAAATAACCTTTCTCTGCTTTTCCTGGATCATGTCCTAAACTACAGCACATTTCTATAATGATGGGTATGGTATGTCACTCACACCTTTTCCATAACTAAGACCTTTTTCATAGCCAAGCTCTTCTAGGATGAACAGGTGCTCTGATGTCTTCCTGCATCTGACAGACTGCTGACCTGGCCAGCTAAAGCGCCGCTTCTCTGAACTGATTCCTATGGCAAACAGGACACGTAAAATTCATGATACTCCAGCCTTTTTTCTATAGCTGTGTAAGCTTGGCTTGCTTGTAAGCACTGTGGTTAAAAGTTTTCATCACTCAAGGCCTCAAGATGCCTTCCTCCATCCTCCAGAAGTTGCATTGCTTTAGAAATGAATCAATTTTTGCCTTGACCTTCACAAACAGATTCAATCCTTTGTGACTGGTATGCTGTGGTATGCTAATTTTTACATTCCAAACTAGATATGACACAAAATACTCTTTGTTGCAAATAATTTTCTGCATTTTAAAGACAGGCATTTTGACAGGTCCTTTCTCCAAGAAATATGAACTGTCATTCCCTTAGAAAAAGCTTATAAGAGAGGCAGATGTTTTAGGACTTTTTGAGCCCGTTTTCCAACAAGGAATTTTTGTTTGTTTGTTTTGAGCGCTGGTATGCCTAAGAGAGAAAGTACCAAGCTTCATTTTCAGCTGTTGCATTTAAAAGTCTCAAAAAGGAAAGAGCAAATATAGGTTCCTTGCTTTAACTAACCAAAAATTTTACAAGATTTATTTTAAAAGACATTTAATTTTTTTTTATTATTTTTATTGTATTTTTATTATTTTTATTGTATTATTGTATTTTTATTTGGTAACAGTTGCTCATTTATTCCAATGTCATATATTCCTTCAAAGGTTTTTTTGGAAGATGTTTTTCTTGAAACAAAACATTCCTTTACAGTATATTTTCATTAAAAGATACAGACTACCAGTGAAATGTGTACCAGGGTTCTGAAAAGCAGCATTTCACATATTGTGGTGATGTAGCTGGCATTGGACTTTGAAAACAATTGTTTAACCAGGGCATCCTGGAACAGAGTCAGATTCATTCCAGACACCAGATTTGCTGCTGTCGAGTGCATGAGAGGTGGAAGAGAGGAGCTGAGAGTGGTGGAACTTCTCTTACCTCATAGTAATGTGATGGACTTTTTCTCGAAGAACAAACATCTAACAGGTCATAAATGCCTATAAAAAGCCCAATAGAGCTCTTTATTCAATATTTAGACTACCTTAAAAATGTTAGATATACCAGAAAGCTGAAGTATCTAGTAAAGCATATACACATTTAAAATAAAGCCTCGTTCTCTTTCCATTGTTTATTAGGTGGTCAAAAAACCTACTTGGATTTTATGTGCCGAAGGTCAATTAGAATAATGCTGTCCTCTCGTTCAGAGACTGGAATCAGTTTAAGCACACCCCTCCCAGGCTGTCTATCAAGGTCCTGCTGAGGTGCTGTCTGAGAAGATCATTCAGCAGCCTCTGCCTTTGAAACCACCATTCGAAACCCATTTGTAAAACCAGCATGTTTATGAAATCGCATTCTGGACCAGGCAACTGCTAAATTTAATCTGTTTGAAAATTCTAATTCTACATACCTACAGAAAAGGAGCAAGATCAAATTTCACAGATAATCTGCTGCTGTGCTTCACCCCTTGTGATTTGCACATAAATGTCTTTGCAGAAAAATACCTCAATGGTGTTTTCACATCAATAGGTTTTAGCCACAGCAAGCTACACTTCAACAAAAATCAAATTGTTGCACTGTTAGAGAAGGACTTTTAAAAATGTATTGATGAGTCTCACAAAATGCTTGGGATTGCTTCCAAGAGGATTTTTACCATAATTACAGAAATATAGTCTTTGGTTTTCAAGGAAAAAATCACTTTAAAAGCTCATAGATTCAACTGCATAAAAGTAGAGGTATTATGCTGTTAGCACTTATTCTCATCAATCAATTTGCTTCTCCCAGCACTCTATTCTCCCAAAATAAGGCAGCATTGCAACTCTTACAATCCTGAATACTACACTTATAAAACAAGGGAGTTAACAGTGACAGAGAAAAGGAATGCCTCTAAGTCAAATTCTTTATATTTAACTTCTTATCCATTTTCTTTCGTCCCCACTTTCTATACTTCTCATCTTTCACTTCTCTGTTAATACTGTGAAGCAGAACTTTATGTGTCTCTAGTATCTGCAAGGGTATGAATTTCAGACGCCCCTCAAAATCCCTTTTGGTCAGTTGCAAAACTGAAGTAATTTGTTGTTGTTGTTGTTGTTGTTGTGCGAAAGAAAATACCTGTGTCTGATCTTCTGAACTTGCAAACTCCAAACAGGCCACAGAGACAGAGAGCTGGCCATGCCTGGCTGCCCTCAGGTACCCTGGAGCACCACCTGGGCTCCTCACAATTCTTGCAGAGGTCCTTACTCATCCATTTTCACCATCATACACTGCTTGATTTCACTTGCTTTCAGATCTTAATTTCTTAAAGGCCTCCCTGATGCGGTTTTGAATTCTCGGGGAATTAATGCTACAGATATTGGAAGAGGGAAATTAAAGTTGAAAGCACCCAAACCACCGAAGCCGAAGGATTCATGACTCTTACAGCTCCACTCATCTACCATTGCTCACTTACTGGGGATAAATTAAATGACACCATAGAACAAATATGATTCATCTTTAGCTATCTAAGAGTCAGATATCCAGTCTGAACTACTCATTTGGTCTCCCCCAGCAGCTAATGCAGTGACTAACAATGTAGACATGCTTTTAGAGAGGGTAAAAGAGAAGTAGAATCATAAAGGAGAAAGAGAAAAAACCCCAAAACTATTCTAGACTGATGGAAAACACAACACTAGCATTTAGAACACAGTGTCTCATAAGATTGCCTGCAATCCACTTGCAAAATGTCCACTAACAGCCTCACCACTCCTTCCCATGCATTTCCCTCCATCCCCAACATTTTGGCATAATTCCTAATTAGAATCATGCTGGGATAGTTAAATTCGTAGCCAAACTATCAATAAAAATTTGCTAAAGTATCCATCAAACTTCATTTTAAACTTCTTTTTGCAATACCATATGGGAAGTGAATAAGCTTATAAAGTTTTTCTTGTATTGTACTAAGAATATCATCTTCATTCCTTACCTGACAAGGACACAACAGTGATTAAATGACATAGAAACTGGGATCTTTTCATTCATTTTCTTCAAGCATCCACTGAAATGTCAAATCTGCACATTATTTAGCAGTGCAACCAGAATCAGAATTTAAGGCTAAATCTGTATGGACTGGTCTGCCAAAATTGGAATTAGAAATGGGAAAAAAAAAGGTAAAAAGGTATTGCTGTCAGCAGAAGTGCTATTTTCCAAAGAGCACTAGGAGCATTCAATAAAGCAGGCATATGGATGCACTTTATCCTATCAAAAAAGAACGTTAAAAATTGTCTCTAGAGACTCGAGAATCCATTAGAAGCTGTTTTGGTGGGGTGAAAAGTGAGGTATTAAAAGAAATAAAATATGTATGAGTTCTAGTAAGTCAGCTCTCCAGTTCCTTAACTTCTAACCTTTTCTTCAAAGCTTAAACCCAGCTTTTTTTCTACAAAAGTTTCTGGCAGAAAGAATTACTTTCAAATCAAGGTGTTCTGCACTGCTACCATTAGCTGGTAACATTTTTAAAAAATGTTTCTGTAGTGACCCATGTATGACTCAAACATAGTTCTTTTATTGCAAAACTATTTTCAGAGCTGCTCAGGGGCCTCCAGTGTAAGGAGGACATCCTGCTGAAATGAGTCAGTGGAGGGTCATGAAGATGATCCAAGGGCTGGAGCACCTCTGCTGTGAAAACAGGCTCAGAGGGTTGGGGTTGCTCAGCCTGGAGGAGAGAAGGCTCCGGGGAGAGGGTAGGTGTAGGTTAGAGATAAGGAAGAAATGTTTTCCTGTGAAGGTAGTGAGGCACTGGAACAGGCTGCCCAGGGAAGTTGCCGACTCCCCATCCCAGGGTGTGTTCAAGACCAGGTTGGATGGGGCTTTGAGCAACCTGGTCTAGTGAAAGTGTCCCTACCCATGGCAGAGGGGTTGAAATGAGATGATCTCTAATTGCCCTTCCAACCCAAGCCATTCTATGGTTCTACGATTATTGCAGTGTGCTTCTGGAAGGAGTATGGTGAGTTAGATGACCCAGTTTAAGTTAATAGGAACAACTTCAGTTCATGGTCTGCTGCACTAGGAAGACCTATTCAGATTACTGTACATATCAGCACAGAGAAAACCTGTTGAAGATTTACTGAAATCCTTGCCTGATGTGTTGCTTTCTACTTTCTGAACAGTCAAACACTCAAACAGCTATTTCCTTTATTTTAGCCTTCTTATTTATATCCTTTATATTTATGGCCCCACAGCATGACTTGTCCAGTGCTTTAACTACATTATAATCCTTTCTTTCAGCAAGTATTTAACACATGAAACATTTCTAACTGAATGCCTTACAAAAAACCTTATTTTTAAGCACAAGCACAAAACACTGGTAACTTCCTTAAACTGTCAAAAAAAAAAGTGACTACTTGCAAAGAATTGCCAAGTCACACAGAAATACGTGAGACTATGCATCAATGCATAAAACACAGAGGCCTGTGAATGGAGCTAAAACATATCAATTCCACATCTGACTGATTCATGCTATCACTTGACTCTTCTCCTGGAGTCCCTTTTTCTAGCTGGTGCTACCAGGAGTACATGTACCCCTCACCCTACACCTCACACTACAAAGGACTACACTAAACCGTGTACAGGTCTTTATTCTCTAAGTAACTGCATCTGATGAGCTGTGAGCCCAATCCAAGAAAAGATGTAACATACCTCAGTGTGTTGCACTTTAGGTACAAAAAAACCCCAAATGAGATCCCTGGCTTCATGGTTTGAAAATTCCTCAGGCACGTAAGTTTGTTTAATGACCAGTGTGGCTATGGCTGAGCAGAGGACTCCGGGATTCTGAGCAAACTACATTTAAATCTAGAAATTAGATGAAAATAAAAACCCCTTGATGAGGTGTACCTAGTCCACTCCTTCATCTTTCACATTTTAGAGATTAAAGTAATGACCACTTGAAGTAGTTCTTCCTTCTTACATTTCCTTCTTACACATCCTTCTTACAAAATTTCATTGCTCAACTCTGTCCTCAGATTTGCCTCTTGGGATTGGGGACCTAAAACGTGAACATTATTGTTCTCGACCTGCAACTACTTAAAGCCTTTAACAAATACGAAAATAAAAAAAAATCTAATCAAGCTTGATCTTGGCAAAAGGAAGACAGACCTACTGAGATTTTTCAGTAACTTCTCATGTTGCATCTTTAAGACCTTCTAATTCAGTCACCTGTTTATGAGTGACTTCCCTTCCTTGCTTTGTCCCCAACACATTGTCAACAGGCTAATTTTATTCCAGGGTTCCATTTACAAAATTAATTGCCTCCCAATACAAAGTAACAGACATTCCTCATCATCATCAAATAAAATTACTTACTTGCAAAAATGTTAAAATAAAAATATACCTTCATCTTGTGCACGAATTAAAGTGTACCTAGAGGGTGTATGTAGAATTAAAAATCAGACAGTATTAAAATGCAATTAAGAAACCATAATTATATGTTAAACAGAGATACAAAGACAAGGGATAGCTTTGAATCTCAGCTGTGGAATAGCTGTTCAGGGTAAATGAACTGAATACAGACTCCCCCTCACAACACATTGAAACTGCAGTCTTTTGTGGAGCTATGTAATTACTTAAGATCTCAGCAGCTGTCAGAGAAGCTAAAAGCTGGTATTGGCTAAGCAGTTTATTCAGGGTTCTGGATTGCAGTCCGTTAGCTCTCCTAGAGGAGACGGTTTCAGTTTTATCTCTGTATTTGAGTCAAAAGGCTTCCAAGGTGGCTATAAGAGCTGATGCTGAAGACTTTATTAGGGCTAATAAACTAAAATCAGTCTGGATGCTGCAAAGACAAACTCATTGCTGCCCTCCTTCCCCAGCCACTGCCAGGTCCACAGCTCCTGCTGCAGGGCACTCGCTGCTCCAGGAGCCCTACCTGGGCAGAAAGTCAATGCAGAAAAGAAAAATTTCTGCAAGAAAAGGTCTGACCCAGAGGAACAGGTCTTCACTGTCTTCCTAGAAACTATACTGGGATCTATACTGGGAACAGCAACATTTAAGTGGTGAAGTGACAATTATTCCACACATCATCAGTTGTAGTTCCACTGTGAAATGGTGTCTTTAGTCTATTTTACTATTTTTCTATGTGTTTGCTGTTGGGTTTGGGTTTATGTCTTTGTTGTTGTGACATGTTATGGCTTTATGGTTGGGTTGGTTTTTTTTCATTTTTACTTACAGTCTTGGTTTCAGGAATCATAAATAGCAAAATCTAGAAGTTATTATATCTAAGCTATTTAGAAATTGCAAGAAACAGTTTGGAGAGGCATACTTTCCCTAGGAAAAGCAATATACTCGTTTAGAAATGTTCAAAAACCAGTAGAGTTATAATTCTGCTTGCAATGGGTTCACCCAAACTGAGATGTCTGTGCATTTATGTAAGTGAATATACTCTAAGGATTCATGATAAGAATACTTATACTTTGCACATTATACATATTTTTAAACTACTTGTTTGCCTAAGAATCTGGTAATTTCTTCTTTACTCATAAATTCATTTAGAAAACAGTGATGTCACTCACCAAGACAGAAGTTTCAAGTAAGACCAAAACACTACTGTGGGCACTAATGCTATAATAAAATAGAATGGCAGCTTATTTTTTCTCCATTTTTAAATAAAATTTTGACCTAATTGTCTAAAGTCCAATGTGAAATAATTATTTCTACTTAAACAAGTCTGCTAACACAAATGATAAATTTGATTTGACAACTGGATATTCTCTTGGCATGTTGGTGACTCATGTGTCCTCTAATCCAAGTCACAGGCCAACATTTTATCATTGTCCTTTAGAGAAAAAAAACTTTGCACACAGCAAATGTTCAGGTCCTAACTATACACACATTATTTAGAGTTAAGCTTAATCCGCTTTTTATGTTCTAAATTTCCACTTGAATAAAGTATGATCAGTATAAAAAACAGTCATTTTTGTTCAGTGCAGAAGAGTGAGTCCTTGCAAAGCACTTTCCAAAAGGTAATAAAAATTAACACAGTTTTAACCCACTGGACAGCCAATCGTGTCTTTCAGTGTGGCTCAAGAAGTTACATGGTCTGTGTTATAAATACCCAAATGCTTACCCTGACAGATCCCAAAACACATGAGAAAGATTGTTTGGGTTTTTTTCTGTACAGTCTCATAACACTCGCTAGCAAAATGTGATGATTCATGGGCGGTTCATTGTAAACTACATTTACAAGGGTCTGTGCAGCCTGAAATAAGTGCCAGCTAATGAAGAGATATTTTTTGGTGTTCTGTTACAAACAACACCATAATTACAATGACTTCTGAGAAAACCAGAAAATTATCTCAAACCGCAAATGCTTCTAGACAGAATCCGTTTATTTTCCTTTTTTTTTCTGTTGAGGTTATATGGAAGATATATAGAAGCCTCAACAAGGTACTCTAAAATGTTTTTTTTTTTTCTTATGGTGCATGAATATAATCAAAGCTCATATTTAACAAAGATAGTAATTACAAAATTTAAATAATTCTTTTAATACATCAAAAAATGGCGTTGCATTAGGGGTTCACTTAGTCCAATGAACCCCTGGCTGTAGTTAATCTAGATGCTTCAATGGAAATTGCAATAAAGACAGCATAGATATTAAATATTACCTGATTTTATGTCTGCCTAAATTTCATAGCTGCATATTAATTGGTAATTGCGTACTTCACACATTGAAGTATGACAGATTGCAATTCCATTTGGGAATACATTAAAAATTGAGCAGGATAATTCTTTAAAACAAACAAACAAACAAACAAAAAAGCTTGTCAAATTTAAAAAAATATAACTTAAAATTTACATTATTCATTTACTAAAGTACCTGAAAGTTTTAGCTTCATCTTTAGTGTTATCCTTGATTCCTCCTGGGTTCCCTTACTGTTTGGTTCATTCCATCAATAAATGAAAGTGTCTAATTTAACACGTGTGTGACAGTAGCATGCACATTTTTATTATGATAAATTTTAGCATTAAAAAATTTAATGGTAATGTCTGCTTATGAAAGTACAGTCATCCACATGGCAAACTGGCTAATCAAAACAGCATAGTGGCAGCATTTAAAACTGATGTGCCACTTTATTAGTCCATTCATTCAGATTGAACAAAGGTCAAAAATCAGCAAGAAGAAATAAGCAAGGAATTAATTTCAGTCTCCGGAAGAGTTTGGTTTTGGTCAGGTGACTCCTGCTCTCTCACTGTTCTGTGTCTCATTGTCTGCTTGTTCAAAGGTGGCACATGACCTCATTGTCTCTTTAAAGATCACATACAGATTGTTCAAAATGAAAAGTTCCATATAATTGTAAGATCTTACTATCATGCATATTCTTGACTGAATAGAGTACAATTATGCCTTTTTTTTTTTTTTTTGGCAAGTGCATTGGTGCACTGGAAGCGTTTGGGTTTACTTATTTATTTTTTAATTCTTTTTTTTTTAGCTGTAGCATCAGCACTATTGCACAGAATATAGTGTCCTCTATCATTTACTTTGAGGGTAGACTATATGCCTGAAAGATGAAACAGATCTCACACAGGGAGCACACTAAGTAATGAAAAGAATACAAGGAAGGAACAGATTTGGAGCTCTCTTTTGCTCCGTGAAAAATTCATTTGCACATATGTATACTCTATTTGCATTTATTTTAATAACCTTCAGACTTTCAGCTGAGATTGAAATGCTTCCCTGAGCTGACAGAAGATATGTCCTTTATGGTTCAAGAGATCTGGTCATACAGGATCAGGACTGGAAAGGTCCAGCACTAAGGGAACTAAGCAACACACAGATTTTTCCCTTTTCCCAGACAGAATACACAGTACTGAGAGAGGCTGATGGCAATGCTGAGAAGAGATGGATTGCACAAAAAAAAGGAGTTGCAATAGGTATGCTGCATGTGAAAATCCACAAAGTAAGGAACACACCAACCAGCCTATGCAACATGCAGGAACCTCACCCAGGCATGGTGGCACCTGGTCCAACCTTTGCAGGCAGGAGCATGAGCCACGTCCTTCAGAAGTCAGGGGAAATGAGTATTGTCCTTCAAAACACTGCAGAAGGAAAAGAATGGTGATGGTTTCCCCAGTGGTACTTCTCTGCCTTTCTGCTTTTAAGGAACGTGCTCAGAAATGTGTTAGGAGTCCTGCATTCAAATCCTTCTTCTGCAGAAGGTGATTCAAACCCATCCAGTTTCAGCCCAACTAACATGGTTTGCCAGGCACAAGTCGAAGGTATCCCAGGGGCCCTGCAGGCAACTTTAAACTGTTCCTCATTTCCATTTTGCATAAATATTTGCTGGGTAAGAGACAGATTCAGCACAAGGTTTAGTTGTAGGGCATTTATCTGTGATGGTAGTTCTGACTTCCAGTCCTTGTACCTTTTTGCTCAGCACTTCCTGAAACCAGAACTCGTGTTCCTTGGTGGTATGGTTAATTAACTGTGACAATCAAATTTTCCTCCTGTTTGTTTTTAATGTTAATGTTCATTAATGTTCTTTTTTTTTAGTTGGTGGATCTTAATTGTTTAGGCCAAGTGGAGCTGTCCTTATGAGAAGAATTTAGATTAAATCCTTCATCACAGAAAATGCTGATGGTCTAATTATTCTCCTACACAGAAAACGGAAACATTTACTTAAGAGGTAGTTACACAGACTTCCCTTACAGTAAATGGGGAGGAATGAGCATTTTTAGACATGATTCATCTCACCCTAAAGCAGCTGCTTTAGTATATGCCACACCAACCAGACTCTGCAAATGCCTGCAGAGAACTAAAATTAGGTGAACATAATTACACCATAATTGCCATAAACTGCCTCTACACACAACAAAAGAAATGGGCAACTTCCTCAGGGAGATCAGTAAGATGAATTTCCATCTGGAATCACCCTCCTCTGTTTCCACTGACATAGTGGGGAGCTAATGCACTTCAGAACCAACTGTGTGTAGGTGTGATCAACCAAGTTACTCCAAGGACAGGAGCCTCAGAAGTCAGTTTTCTGTGCAGGCCTGTTGAGTAGGCAGTGGATGGACCTTCATTGTTTACCTCCTTTGCCAGGGCAGTCCCCAGCAGGTGAGCAAGGGGAAAAGTGCAACTGCAAAATTAAAAAAGTTGATACTTATTGGTTTTGTTTTTTTTTTTTTTTTTCTTTCTTTCATAGGGAAGAACAATACAATAATATTATTTCCTACTACGCCCATGAGAGATTTTACAATGTAAGTTAAAACCAGAATATCCACTGATCCCACTGCTGAGGAAATTAACATCAAGAGTAATGAAGTCTTCAAAATACTGATGGCCACTGCTGCATTTCAAGTGCATTGTATTGAGCTACCTAACAAAAAAAATTCAGCTCATTTCTAAAGGGATCCTTTGGACAGCAAGATTAATTCCTTGGAGAATCAGAAAGACTGAAACTAAGATTATCCAACTGAACAGATTTATTTTTATGAACAGGGGATTCAAAACTATAGATACTGAAAGTGCTCACAGATTGATAATCTTATTTTGGAGACAGCAGTGAGCCACTGCCTGATTTGAGGTTATCATAATCAGAAGGAAATTCAAGTCTGTGACTACACAAATTGTTAGTTGGCTCTGTATCTTGTTCCTAACAGTAATAGATGTTTCAGAAACAGGTGCAAGCAGCCCATATCATACCTATGTGCAGTAACAGTTGATCAATATCTATTTCTAACAGTAGAGATAAGGACAAGCCTTGATGTGGACATTTTCACAGTCTGTAAAGAAAATCTGAAATTAATTATGACCAAAAATTCTGAAAATGTATACATTATTTTTCATATTATTAGGTCAAGCCCAACATACACTTACTGTTAATTCCCTTTCTAAAAAATAATAATAAAAAAATCTTGGTCTTACTCTTTTTCTATGAGAATTGCTTCCTAAAAGTCTGTGTACTTACTTCACTTTTCTGTGAACCCTCTCTTGTTTAGCTGCAATTGCTTAGAGAGAGACGATCACCACTGAGTCAATTTTGTTCACACTGTTAATCATTCTCTTCCTTATTTAATCTAATTTTGTTTAGTGCTACCAGTTGCAGGTGATGTAAAGGGCTTTACTTGCCTATGAACAATTCCATTTTGGGGTGGATTTGGGGCAGCTGACTAAAAACTATGTAAAGTGTATTAAGTGCCTAAGTATTTCAAAAGTGGACCTAGTAAAAGGTACTGTAGCTCAGTCTTTGCTTAGAAAACAATATTATTTTTACTTTGTATTTTTCTAAGCATAACTTTTTTATATGCTTATTATTACCAGCTCTTTTTGCCTTTGCAGAGGGGCACAACAATTTTTTTATTAGCAAATTACCTATTCTAAACACACTTCTGATACTGTGATTGTGACAATGTAACTATCAATTTGTTTTACAAGTTCTTTTTTAAAGAAACGGGGGTTTTTTTACTAACAAAGCATTTCATAGGGATAAAGAAAGTGGACTGGTTTTCAGTAATTTAGTTAAGTTTTGGGGTTTTTTGATAAAAAATAGAAACTCATTACTATAGAAAAAATGAGTGAATAATTATCTTGCTGCATTTCTTAATTAGCAAGGACATGAAGTACTGCTTATCACAGCTACAGTGTTCTGTCTTGCTTCATAATTTTTTTCATCAGTCTTATTTGATATAAATTGCCTGAGTATGGTCATAAAATTCCTAATAATACAGTTTGGAGGACGTGAACTGTTGTGACACAGAAATAAAGATAAATTCAAACTATGTCTTTTTAAGAGAGGACATTGGCTATCCCTGCAGCTCTGTTCACCTCCATTATTTTGATATTTACATTTCCACATATATTTAAACTGGGGATTTTATATGCACTCAGAAACACAGAAGAGAAAAAGGAAAGCTGTCGTATCGTATGCTACAGAATACTGCAAAATCTAAAAGGAGTAACTGTACAACAAACTCCCTGGATGTCATATGATTAAATTTTAGCCCATGAGAGCAACTGCCTTTAGCCTGAGCCTCTCTGGAGTGGACCTGCTTTGTCAGGATAATTGCAGGTAAATTTTGCCCTTTCTTAGTGCTTTGGCAAATTGGTTGGTAACAACCTGCACAGCCCCTGCAGCTGGTGCTGGTAACAGGGGTTATCAGGTAACATCTGCCACAAAGGGGATCCACAATCCCCCAGATACCCTCCCTGACCTTTGGTGAAGCCTGCCAACTCTTCCTGCTGACAGCTGCCCAGGTGTGCAGCAGCCTAACCAGCCCCTGCTGCTTTTTTCCAAGCAACACTACAACGAAGGCCACCAGAATTATACATCTATTTTCATACTCAAAGATGCCAGGAATCAAACAGCAAAACTGTTGCCTTTACTGTTCACACCTAACCATTTCCCATACACCTCATATGATTTATTCTGCAACATACAATTATTATATGTGAATATGAGATTTTAGTCTTAAATTTTGGTTTAAATATAGTGGTGCTGTCTTAGACATATTGAAAAATATTAAATAAAACACAATATGCTGAAGCAATTGTTTTTATTTTTTGAATAGCACCTTCAGACACCTACAGTGAAAGCTACAGCCTTCTTAATATAAATTATTTGCACTTTTGTGAATTCTGTATATAGTTTCTAAACAGGAAGTAACTTACTAATACTGTAACAGATGATCATTTAGATAAAAGAAATTCCAAATACCAGAAGAGAGTCCTTAAAGAAAAAGAAAACCTCATAGCTGCTTTTTCATAAAGCTTCTATAAAGCGTGCCATGGAATCAGGAAAACAATTTTATTACATACCCAGTACCTGTGGTCTCTGAATATGTTTCATACTGGATGTCATCTCCTAAACTACTGAGAATTGAAGGATATATCAAATGCAATTGGAAAGTAATTTCTTATAAATATATAATAAAGACTGGAATTTGACCTAAAACCTAAATGCAATACTCATTTAGGCATTCACAGAATACACGTTCCCCAGACTATACTTTGGCTGACCTCAGGAAATAAATGCAATGAAAATATTTAAAAAAGCCATTCTGAGTCCTCTCCAAAAAGTGCATAAAATTTTAAATTATACAGAAACACAGCTATTAGAAATGACTGCAGATAAACACAAAACAAGCAATACTTTATTCAGACTATAGTATTGTATTGACTAAGGAAAAACATCTTGCTGTGGTTCAAAGGTGAAGCCATGACTTATGATGTTTTATTCCTGCAAAAATACTTTGACAGTTTTAATAGCTGAAGACCACAGAAACGTTGGACAGGTTTGCACACAGGCCATTACCAAACAGCAGCTACAACTGATCTACTCAAACAGTTTGCTGTGCAAAACACACTGGGTAAATGAAACTTAGGAAACACCCTATTTCCCATACCAGAAACCAGTTACTTGAGGATATTTTTTGCAGTGCTGAAGGAACAGTACTGGAATCTTGCTGGATGAGTTGAACATCAAGTGCACTAAACCATCAGACATTGGTGCTTTCTGAATTAATAATAATAATAAGAAGAAGAATTCTGAGATGCTTAGGTATTGCTTGTGACCACTGTCTCAGAAGAGCTCAGAGTTCACTTGTGCATAAACCAGAAGCCCTTTGTCATTTTTTATAGATTTTCCTGACAGCAGGAAAGTTCAAATGGCTAAGAGCAAAGCAAGAAACAGATTCCATAAGACAGCTTTAAATGTTAGTCAAGTACAAGAGATTGCTTATGTACTTTAATTCTTCATTGCTGCCCTGTCCATGAAAACAGTTTTTCACCAAACCAGAGCATAACCAGAGAAAAAAAGATTTCACCTGTATACGTAGCCTTCTAAGGTGATTGACAACTTATTTATATAAATGTGCATATTTTTACATCAATTGTGTTGCATTATCAATAAGAAAAAATAACCTGTTAGATTAGTTCCACATTTCACAGAGCTGTTTGACAAGATGCAAAGCAACAGACTTTATTTCTGTGTGCTGTAACCAGCACAGAAAATACTGGAATATTGCCCTGCTGTTTTGTGTCATGAGCTGGCGTGTTACAGTAGTGACAAACAGGGTCTCACTCACTCCTTTGGTTAGAATATTCATGTGTTTCAGTAAATGAGCTTTCATATTTTCCCATTTATTACCACTTCTAAGTTCTGCATAACTGCCATGGTATTTATCAATGCCAAGCAATTTCATTTGTTTTATAGGTGACTTCTCCCACAGTTGTTTCCTTATAAAACTGCCAGGCATAGCTGGAGAGCATCGTCCCTCCCACCATGCCACTCCTGACAGCAGTTTTGTCTCTGGTAGCAAACTTTTAGTATCAACAGCAATAAATTTATGCATGAGAAGAGACAGACAATTTTATTTCTCTGGCAACTAATATATCAGATGCACTGCAAGAACATGAATGAAACTGTTCCACAAAGAGACTGGTCCTTAGCAATTAACAGCAAAGAAACCTACCCTGGGCTTTCTACACACAGATACTATGGATTCCTCCCCACACTCCAGGATCCTTAGGGCAAAAGAATGCTGACTTAATATAGCTCCAATATTAAAGTGTGTGAGTTTGAGACCTCTTCAGTGGTTTTAAAGAGAGAAATCCTGTGCTAAGCTCTGGAAAAGCTTAAATTGGGAAGGTAGTAGCTATTTCTGCACTACATGTGACTTTCTCACAGGAAGTGATTCCCACTTCACATTGGCACAGGTGAGGGCACAACTGGAGCCCTGGAGTTTGTCCTGGCTTGGGCTCTCCAGCGCGAGTCAGACACCCCCAGCCCAGAGCAGGAGACAACCTGAGAGCTGGAGCACACAACAGGTGCAAATGTGGCAAAACAGAGCACATTTGACATTTTAATTCTCCACTCCTGACAGGATATAATAGCTGCTGTTTTCTATTAGCTACTCAGAAGGTGCATTTCCCTGAAATACCTATGATTTTAATGCCATTTTAATAGCATTTGCTTTTAACTTATGGCTAATAATGTATCTTTCCTCTGCCATATGACCATCTCCTTGCAGATTATCCTGCAGAAGTTTTGTTTTCCAGCACCCTGTGAGCTACTGAAGTACTCATTACCATCCACAGTTCTCAGAGAAGGAAGTTAAAGTGACTTGCTCAGGGCTATGAAGAAGCTGTTAGAGAGTGAGTGTCAGAACACAGATCTTGGTGTTTTAAGCCATAGCCAATCTTCTAGCTTAAAAAATAGTGCTTCACACTGAACCAAGACCTTATGTTAACAGGCCACTGATTTTTTTTATTTTTACATAATAATGTACTGGTGTGATTGTAGCAAGAGCAAACCAATTCATAGCAAAGAACAGAGAGACTATTAAACCCCCACAGCAAAAGAACATAACCACAGAGAAAACTGTGTTGGTTCTAATGACTTGCTGTGAAGACTGTGCAGGGCATCGGAGCTGACCTCCCTTGGTGGCACAGAATAAAACAGGAAAGATTTTGAAAGAAATGGGTCTTGGCTATTCAATCTGCTTGGAGCATTTATGCTGAAGTTTCATAGCTCACCTAACTAGATTACCCATTCCTTAGAATAAAAAGATTAATTGAAATAAAGAGTTCAATGCCTTTATTATCAGGTAACTCCAGAGTCATAAGTAGAGACACTGAATAACTAGACACAGTCTAATAATCATAGGAAAAAATTTAACTTTGCCCAACGCCTGAAGGAGATGTACCCCACAACCTTTCTGCACAGATGTAAAAACACAATAAACAAAATAAAACCCCACTCAAAACCCAAAATTTGAGCATTCCAGTCCAAAGGATAAGGCACTGGACTGTTACCTGTAGCAGGACATGAAGAATTGATACTCCAAAAATGGGCTACTTAGGCCACAATCCATGTCTTCCAAAAGGTAATGTTCTTGTGGTTTTCTGCTGCTGATGTCATATCAGGCCAATTATTATATTAATTGAATTGTGCTTTTTGTACACTAGCATTTACATGAGCATGAGATACACAGAAAAATAGGGATTCTGTTCTTCTAGAATAAGAAAAAACTTTAGTTCTGGAAATTATTATAATTGACTTCAGTGATCCTCCAAACTCCTCTGAATAAAGGCAACAAGAAGAACGGGAAGAGAGAGAAAAAAGATATTGTACTTGCTTCACTGTAATGATGTTCCTATTATCTGAAACATTGTTTCCTTTCTGTGATAACACCTAAGAGCAGTAAGCCTTGAAGAAACACTTCCCAAGGTATCCATTAAGAAATGCTGTAACACACTAGGCGAGTGGAGACACTCACTTTAAATGTAATACTTAATTTTCAATATATGTTTATTCTTTTTTATTCCCAGAGTCTTAGACTGCTGCCTTTACACTGTTGTCCTACAGAAGGATGAGACATATTTTTTCTGCCTGCATTTTTCACACATATTCAACTGTGTTTTCATGGGGTGGAAAAAACTTTATCTCAACGATACCTTTCCTCTTTGCAAATATTACTCCTGGATTCACATTTTCTGGTTAGTCCATAAAAGCAAACATTTATTTTGCAGAAGACTCATGCCAATGCATCATTTGTATAGACCCAAGTGACAGCATTCAGACACAAAAAATAACTCTAATGCATTTGTATCTCTGGTTCTTCTGAGTTCTGCATTCATGGCGCATCTCTACCATACCTCATTGCTTAGTAAAACACTTTGAGCTATAGGATACGAAAGCACTAAATAATCCGTAACAGAATATAAACTGAACCACCTTATATTTAAAGATAAATGTTTCCTCCAGCTGCATAACTGTCCTATGGAACTATATCTGCTCCTGTGTATGGGCTGTGTTTAAATTTTGTGAATTAAACATAGGGGAGAAAAGGTTAATATGACATTTTGCTTTGTAGCCATTTATCTATACTTTAAACATGCTCAATTGGGAAATAATGTATAAATTTTAAAAGTCCTTAATTTCACTGATCCTCTGCTAGAACTTTAATTTTGACAGTTTTTTCTCCAACTGTTCAACATTACTTTAGCTTGTTTATTACCATATTTTTATATGATACTTCTCACACCTTATTATCTCTAAAGAGACCTTGCAGGTTTGCCTACACAGTGAAAGAATCTGCAAGGTCAAAATCAAGTCTGGAACAGGACGGCCTGGGATGGACACAAGCGAGGTGCATTTCATCTTCACTGCTGCCATCCTTATGAGAAGCTCAGGCAGTTTTACGAAAGTTAAAAATTACCTAACTGACAATTGCTGAAAGAAACACTGACCCAAACCTCACACTGAAATTTCACAAAGTATCAGATGTAAGAAATAATTTTATCACTTTTGGCACCAAAGTATCAACAGAGGTGAGACCACATCCCTTGCTGCTTTACTCTTCAATACCAAAGAAACATTAAATACAAACTAACCATAATCTTGTAAATTGTTAAACTGCACAATCAGTAGTCCTATGCATTGATTTAAAATAAAAATTGATGGCAGAACATGTTAGCAACTTCTGGGTATTGAAATGGGAAAATCTAAAACATTCTCCATTCAGTAAAAACATGGAATAATATTATCAACACTCTCATGAAAATCCCAGCTCTCCCCAAGTTCATTGGCAACAGCATGAAGAACACATCCCGAGGTTAAAGCAAGGAGATGCACAATGAGATGCATTTTACAAATCAGCTCCTGTTTGAGGGACACACTTTTTTCTACTAATTTTTTATTACATAAATACTCAAAAATATGCAAAAGGACTGCTTTTCTAATCACACAGACACAAGCTGGCAAGCAGAAATATTAAGAATAAATTCTTAAACATTACTCAGCAGTCTGAAACTATCAATGAAATCACAGAGGCAAAATGCAAGCAAACTTACAGCACACAGTTCCCAATATCAGCAGTGATTTCAGGCTTTGCTATTAACTCCAATTTAATTGAGTATTGTCTTTTCAATTTCCAAATAACAAAATATTTTGCTTTTTCTATTAAGTTTCAAGTGTCCTGAACAGGCAGATGCAATCTGCATTACAATTCTCTACTACTGCAGTACCAGCAACTGTGGCAAGTGAGCAGAGCAGAGCACTGTGCTATGCAGTGTTGGCTGCCTGCAGCAGAAAAAGGCTCAGCTCTGAAAAGCTTAAAATCTTCACAAAAACTGCAAGAAGGACAACAAAAAGGTGCAATTAACAACACAGAACTTTGGGATTAAAAGAAGCACCTAGCCAAGGATGTGACGACAGGACAGGAGTATTTCTGACATGGACAAGCCGTGCACTGCCTAATAAGCTAGGTCTTCTCTTACATTTTCAATAGCATATTTCACTATTGAATATCCATTAGCAACTGTTTTCCTTCTATTAATATAGAATTTTCACTTACAGTGACTTCCAGGATTCAGAAAATTCTTTCTCATTCAGACCTTTTACTCAGATGCTGAGGTTTTAAGTACCTATGAATGATTTTAATGTACTTGTGGTGGAGAAATTCAGAGCAAGGCATTTACCAAGACATAGATTTCTCCTATACACATTACATTACAAGTGGAAATGATCTACAGTAACGTTTAGACCCAGAACCCCACGGCTTAACACTTTTATGTTACTGAGAACTTTTGCCTTTGGCTGTCCAAGCTTAAAAATCAATTTGTTACTTTAAACTTTATGCTGCTGATGTCATTTTTATTGTTGAACTCAACGATCTGAAAACTTCAAAGAACAAGATCATGAAAAATTGCTTCCCATTTACCACAGTTTGAAGCAAAAGGTGACCAGTTTCAAGTCTTCAGTTTATCTTTGCCCTGTGCAGCGTGAAACTCTGCAGGATCACAACTTTGTGATAGTAGAACCCCATTTGAATCTCCAGCTAAACGCTTTGGCTGTCACATGCTCTGTTCCTATTATTTTCCACTTTAACAAACTCCTAATACCCCTCTCTATTTTCAGTTTTATGACTGACTTTTATTGATCTATTTCTGCTCTCAGCTATGTTTACTACTAGTTTACAGTAATATAATCAGGATCAGATTTCACTTCAGTGCCTGTGAAGCCATTTTCTTAAACAAAATAAAAATGATGCCCCTGTATCTATGATTCCTAAGTAATTCTTGGTGATATTTTGGTACTGGATCTGATTGTCTTAATGTCTCACTCTCCTTTGCGTCTCAGAACCAAGATAGATTGCATAAAACTGACATGTTAAACAACTAATGACAAGTCATTCATGTCTACCTGGTATCCACTGTCTTCTTTTCCTCACTCCATCAGCAGAAGGGAGGATGTAGCTGCATCACCCAGTGACATAAATAAGCAGAAAAATGAAGTTTTCTCCTTTTCCAGACCCCTGGCTCATGCTGTTCCCCTCTGAGCCCATCAGCCATCCCCTTCTGCACAGGCACCCGGCCACGCCGTGGCTGCGGCTCTGCGCAGGAGCCCCTCTGCCCCTACACGGGGTGTTCGGCTTTGTGCAGGCCCTTTCCCATCAGCTGGCTGCCTCCTCTCACCCTAGTGCTGCCAGGCAATCAAAGGGCACATTAGCACTGCTTTGATGCGAGAGCACAGAGAACAATTTTTGCTAATTGACAGCATTTTCTCCGTTTGCTGACAACCACAACACTAGGTTTGGCCTGAAGCCCTGGACGCTGGCTTATACTTTTCATTCCTCATGGTGCTAAACTGAAATGACTGCACATTATAAACAGGTATTTGGAAAGAACCTCTCCATCACTCCATTTTTATTTGAGCTTTCTTCTATAGACATGTTTTTTATTTATTTCCTTCCATTAGCAAACTCATCTCTTATTTTTCTCCTCTGTACCTTTATTTATGCAACAGATGATTTTGTGTTTATCTAAATGTTTTCTGTCATTCTAAATTGATTGCCTCGGTGACTGTGCAATTTGGTGTCTGAAATCAAAGCTCTGAAAATGTCACTGTATAAGCTACAATGTCTTAGCTATACTTTTATCAGGCCATAGAGCCTCTCCTCAGATTCTTGTTTTCTTAAATGTGTTTGAATGGAGCTATAAAACAAGTCTCCTGCAGGAACCAGTCGGTCAGTGAATGGTTATTGCTTCAGCGGGAGCAATCACACAGTATCACCGAATCTGTCAGATGGACAGTGTTAATTCTTTGGTCCTTGGCTAGTAATTACAGAGCATGGGGAAATGCCTCTTAACCTGGAGGCAGTAACTACAACTGCTGACACACTGTTAGTAACAGTTCTGGTAGCATGGACACGCTGGCAGCGAGATTAGTGTTCCCAAAGTCAATCCTGGCCAGCAGTTATTGAAGCATGTGTTGTGAGATACTGTGGAAAGTTACAATAAGGAGTAGCTGATTCTGCAGCTCTGTTTATTGGATTGCAACTCCTCTTTCTCCTGTTCCAGGGGGCACAAAACCCGCTGTGTCAACTCTGCAACAGGAATGACTCTGTAACACTGGTCTTGAAGGATCCATATGATTACTTCTAACTGGGGATTTGGACTCAAGAACAGGACTTTTTGATTGACAAATTCATAGAAGAATCATAGAACGGTTTGGGTTGGAAGAGACCTTAAAGATCACCTCATTCCAACCCCCTCTGCCATGGGCTGGGACACCTTCCACAAGTCCAGGTTGCTCGGAGTTCCATCCAACCTGGCCTTGAACACTTCCAGGGATGAGGCATCCACAACTTTTTGGGCAACCTATTCCAGTGCCTCACCACCCTCACTGCAAAGAATTTCTTCCTAGTATCTAATCTAAACCCACACTCTTTCAGTCTGAAGCCATTCCTCTTTGTCCTGTCACTACACGCCCTTGTAAAATGTTTCTCTCCATCCTTCTTGTAGGCTCCTTTCAGGTACTGGAAGGCTGCAATTTGGTCATGCTGTCAAGCCTTCTTTTCTCCAGGCTGAACAATCCCAGTTCTCTCAGCCTTTCCTCATAGGAGAGGCTCCATCCCTCCCTTCATCTTGGTGTCCTTCCTCTGGACTTGCTCCAACAGGTCCATGTCCTTCCTCTGCTGGGGATCCCACAGCTGGATGCAACTCAGGTGGAGTCAACGCCAAGCAGAGGTACAGAATCGCCTCCATCCCCTACTGCCCACACTGCTGGAGATGCAGCCCAGGATCTGTTTGGCTTTCTGGGCTGCTGGTGCACAAGGCTGGATCATGTCCAGCCTCTCATCCAGCGAGCACCCCCATTGCCATTGAAGACTGAGGCACAGAATTGTTGAATACCTCAGCCTTCTCCTCCTCCATTACCAGTTTACCAGCACTATTTACTGGAGGGTCAGGGCAAGGAGGAAGGGTCATAGAACCAGAAGGTTCTATGATGTGTTAGCCACAAAAAGGAGGTCAACAACTTCGTTGACCTCCTTTTTGTGGTTAACACATCCATAGAAGCCTTCTGGTTCTAACAGAGTTCCTAACCTGAGGAGGAGAGGCAGATGATAAGTTATTTTCAACCACATTCTCTTCCCCTTTCAAGCACAAGATGAGCATTAATTGCTTCAATTTACAGTAGCAGGAGACACACCTGTAAATGGAATGGGATCAGCTGACAGGGCAGCTTTGGGGCAAGCCAAGGGTAAGAGCTGAGTGGGCTCTGGCTGGGACCACAGCACACACCCACAGCCAGCTCAGCACCCAGTTCCATTCTCAGTGTAAAACCATTACGTATAATAGAAAAATACACACTTTTTTCTTTTTTTTTTTAGGTAATAACCCTTTTCCTCCCCACTGCCAGCAACGAGATCACCAGGAAGTTTATTACTCTTCTGAAGAGCTTTAAGGACAGTGTTATTTGATAAGGTGCATTTAAAACACGTCTGATTACAATCTGCAGCAAAGTGAGAAATTACTAGACATCTGTCGTGTAATTGCACTGTCATTAATTAATTTTATCAAAATGATACTGCTTTTATGATATTGCTGGAAAGTTTATTTTAAACTAGTATGACAGAAAATATTTTTTGCATTACCACCAGCTGTTATGGAAACTTTTGAACTCTGCTTAAAATAAAACTGGAAATGAAATACTCTTGTTTCCCCATCTGATGCTGCTAAAATAGGTTAAAAGACAAGGATGGTTGATATTATGATTAAGAACAGGACAAAATGAACAAGAAGGGTAAGAAAGAAGGAATGACATGTTCTGGCTAGCCTTTGCTAGTTGGTAAGAATTCTCAGGTAAGAATCCTCAGCACATATTAGAGTCAGGTTTTTTTAAATCTTTCCCTACATAGTAAGATTTTTTTAGATAAATTCAGCACCATGGATTCTTGATCTTCAGCCTCCCAATTGAAACAGCTGGCCTGACAAAGGCATAAGAAGCTTTGCATCTCTAAGCCCCTGACCGAGTTAGGCAATGATCACAGACTTACCATATGGCTGATGTTAAAAAGAAATATTGAGTAGTTACTGGTTCAGTGATCACCACTTATCCCTTGCTCTGACTGAGACAACAATTTTGTGGAGAAAACAAGGGTACAGGGGCACTGAGGAAAAAAGGAGGAGGTAGGAAACTGTAAGCAATTTCANGTTAGGGTTATACATTAAAAATAATTCAGTAATAAAAAAAAAAAAAAAAAAAAAAAGAATTCTTATGGTGCAATTTAGGGACATGGCCCAGGCTAAGCTAGCTTGCTCGAGAACGAGTAGGGGCTGGCAGTCAGAGGACATTCTTTCTATGAGGACTTACCACCCAGAGAGGAACATAAGTCCAGCTCCAGGCAGAGGCAAAATAAGTAGACGTCTTCACTGGCAGACTGTCCTAGTAAGAGATGTCCTTGCTGTCAGCTCTCCTCAATGGCATGATCTCGAGGTGATGACCTTTTTTCTACTACTGCCACCAGCAATAGCCTGTGTGCCTGGGACACAACAGTGGAAACAGAGGGACATGTTCCCACTCTTGCCCCACACTGCAGCAGCCAGAGAGAGAAATTTTTCTCTTTTACTTAGAGCAAAAAGTACTCAGCTTTGTCTGAATTCACAAGCAGCATCGAGCTGGTTCTGATGATGAACATCTTTCATTACCAGCAGTGCTGAGAAATAACAGATCCTGGCCTGGGGATCACAGTAAGCCTGGCCTACCCAGAGCACACAGCCCTGCTGTATCACCCCTGGCTTTTCCTCCACCTCTGCATCCCTTACCCCAGGTTTGTGAATCTTCTGGCCTTACTCCAAATTCCCTCCTTACTCTGTTTTGGCTCATGCTTTTGTTCTCCACCTGTGCTAAACCTTTCCTTTCATCGTATCTTGCAGAGATTCTTTCTTTTTCCACTGGGTCTTCTGATGTATCTCCTCCTGCCTTCACTGCTCTCTGTCAATTCCCAAGCAGAGTTTCCCCACAGACTCTGAACTCCCAAGTGGTTCATGTTTTAAAATTTTATTATGGTTCAGCAACCAAAAGCAGTTCTGTAACAGGCAGTATTTGGCTGAACCAAAGCACAGAATATTCTGCTGCTTCTTACTTATTGTCTAAGGTAACTCAACAATATATATTGTCAAAACTTTAGTTGTCTGTAGCCCCTTCTAGCTTTATATCAAATAATCCCTTTGTTCTTTCCAGAGCCTGTTGAGTAAGTATTTTTCATGTTTATTTCAACCTCTAGACATTAATCTTCTGAACTTTCATCAATAATTATACTATCCTATAACAAATGATGCATCAATGACTTGCAATTCATGAGAATAGTTTCTTAAAAGACAGTGTGGAAGGGGACTATCAAGGGGTTTCCATTCTTGCAAAAAAAAAGCATATTGTGGGTGCTGCCTTAAATTTTCTTATGATTTCAATAATTTAATTTACAATTCTGTTTGTTTGGGTCTTTTTAATAAAATCTACATGCCAAAAGCTGCACCTCAGATCATGAATGTGACAGACAGTATGCTCTCTGTGTGCTAAAAGGACCTGACTCTCAGAGATTAACTGTGAATGAACCTAATGTGTAGGTTTTTTATTGTTTATTTTTTTTTGGACAAAGGTTAGCTGGTATTACCAAAAAAAAACCCCAAGCAACCAAACCCCAAAAGAATTGTTATTCAAACTAATGGTTACCTTTTCTTCTTACTGTTTATTCATAAATTTTATTAATGCTAATGATTGCTTGCATTTATGAAAGAAGGAATGTATCTACTACTATAAATAGATTTATGTAATGGGACTATGCTTTGGCTTTAAGTACTTTGTTGGAATGGAGCCAAAAATCATAAATCCCATCACCTTCTCTAGCATAATATGAAATTCTAGGCTGTTGCTCTCACCTTGAAGACCTCACTGAGCACTACAGCTCCTCATACATTTGTTGAGGGTGCTACCTTCTTATGCCACTGATTTCTAAGCAAAAAAAACAGAGCATGCCCAACAACATGGTGTTTGTGCACCAAGCTTATTCGGTTTAACTATTTGGGACCATCATGTAGCAGAAAACACTCAGAGATGACCAGGATATTTATAAAAAAGTGTTAGATGCAGCTCCTGTTGACATTTAGAAAAACATGTGGCTCTAATCTTTAAACAGCAGGCTAGCATCTTGGGAACAAAGTGGATTACAAAGTAAACCAGAATGAAAATTTAACTGAAAATTCTCACAGGGAATTGTATAAACTGCTCTCAAAGCTGCCTGCAAACATACATAAGAAGGTGTAGATTACTGACTTGAAAATCTTCTCAAATCCCAAAATAAGGATTAAAATGATGAAAAAACATACCTGAATAAATTTTCCAGTGGAAAAAGTGTAAGGGATAAGATAATGAAGTTTCCAGCAGTGCTACTGCCACTGTCTCTGACTGGAAAAGAGAATAGCAGTAGGGATGTGAGCCAGACAATGCCAACTGCTCCAGGGGCCAGAGGACAGACTGAACTGCATGCTATAACCTAGAAGTAATCTTTGGACTTCACTCTCTGAACATCCCACAGGACTCCTTCAATTTCTAATCAATTGATCAATTGTAATGATTTCTGTTCTACTGAGAAGAACATGGCCCAATGCTATTTGGAAAGCAGCTTCACTAAAGAACTTGAGTAATACTAGAGAAGGTTTCTACAGATTTAGCCCTATATTTATTACTGTGGACAACATCCAAATATGCCCCACAAACTCAAAATTTATTCTCAGTTTAGGGAGTATGTAAATGTCACATATATTATATTTAATACAAGCATTTTCCTTCTTTGATCCTCACAGCTTGATAACAACAGGTAATTTTTTATAAAGCTGTACAAATATTTAAAGGGCATTATCTCAGGGCAACCAAATCACCTGATGTTTCTAATTCTTTTACTTCAGTCTCAAGTTGGCAGTAAACTTGAGTTGCTTTTTCATCTAGATTTTGCACAGAACAAAATATGTGCACAACACATACAAAGACATGGTAAAGAAACATCAAAACATGGCATTCAGTCCCAATGACACTGTCTGATCTAACAAAAAATATGAATAGTTGATGTAAAATTTCTGATTTTATTAGATAATGAGGTACCCTCTAGCAACATCAAAGATGACTGATCCAAAGATCTCAGTGGAGCCTACATATCACCAATATCACTTCCACATTTAAAACAGACTGGAGTGGATTACAGAACTCACAAAAGAAAAGAAGCTGGTGGCTTATTCACTTCTAGAAGTTATTCAGCACTGGAACAGCTTCTAAATCTTAACAAGAGAGATGAAATTGTGGTGTGTGCTTCTGTTGTGCTGAATAACTGCAGTGAAATGAGCTCTCTGATTTTGAATGGGTTTTATGTGGTTCATCTTTTCTGATTCTGAAGTTTAAATTGAAATGACCAAGAAAGAAGAAGGCTATCCATTCCAGGATATCCTTCCTCACTGCCAATGGCACCCCAAAACCAATAAAATCTAATGAATTCTCACTTTTCACTGCAGTAGCAGTGAATAATATCCTTAACAGAATGGAAATAGATATTTTCAGGATTAGCAGAGACACTGACTAGGCAAGAGTGTAATTACAGGTCTGAAATATGTGGATGTTGTATTTGAAAGAGCTTAGATCGTGTCTTCAAAAAAACCCAAATAATTTCATTTTTAATATAGCTTTAGTTTTGTCACTTATGTAACAAATGTGACTGTCATGTCACATGTGACTGAGTTCAGCACACCCATAGAAAAGTCCTGGAATGGAAGGCAAAGGTTAGCTCCTAAAAGGGGAAGGAACATGTTGTACACTTGTATTCAGAGGAAATACATTGGGTTTTCTTCTGTTTCCTAAGGCAGAGATTTCAGCAATTTGAAAGCACTACAAAAATATGTCACATACTATTGCAAACAATGGCACCTCTATCCTGAAAATTAATCCATCAGGAACAATCTTGATGAGCACAAATCTTTGCCAAGCACATCAACAATGCATCGATTTTCTCATTCAAAGATAATGTATTCATCCAATAAAAAACATTAAGGGGTTTTAGTCTAGTCTAATGCTGCTACATTTTTCCACTTAAACTGAGAATAAGTTTGTAAAACAAATCTATTTGTCTTGTTTTGGTTTTTTTAAGTTACTACTTAATGGTTTGATCCACTTTTCCCCAAATTTTCCTCCAAACATATCCATTATGTCTACCTCTGCCTTCACAAGCCCTGTGCTGCAGGTTTAGAAAAGTTAAGATGAAACAATTAATCCTGACCAGGGCATCCTGATTCTCTTCCTTCAGTAATTCATCTGGCAGACATTTTTGACTTGTATTCAAATCTCTGAAATTGTTTGTTCAGCACCCACAGTGTCCATAAAAAAATAATTCATAATTTCTTAACTCTTTATTACCATAGTTGTGTAAAGAAAAATATAAAATATGTATTACATATAACAGGTGCCTAAACCAGCCTTTTCTCCTGGAGACTGGAACAACAGGAAGGCAGGAATTATTTTTATGAGATTATTTTATTTTCCACCATTTTTTTTATCCCTATGTGCAAAGAATCTCCAAGGGAGCAAAAGAAGATTGTATGGAAGCGGAGTGGTAGACTCATAGTAAAACTTCTTCCTCCATTAAGCAATCTTTTTTTTCTTTCTTTTTTTAATTTCATGAAGCCAACTTGACCAAATATAAGAGTGCAGTGTATGTCTCAGATGAGGAATTACAACCATTACCTACTAAAAGTATACAGAAACTGGTTTAGTGAAAAAGATTTCAGGCATAGTTTTACAATTAAAAACTGTTTTGTTAAATGCTCAGAAGCATTTCTGAGCCACCAACTATCCACGTGATTGTTTAACTCTCTGGGAATATTTGGTACTTATGGTCACATCACACCATCTCTGTCCTTCAGGCTTTCAGGTAGCAAATCTTATCCAAGTAATCAGCAGCTTCCCTCTTTTGTTGATTGGGAAGGTTTTCTACAGTAGAAGTGCTAAATTCCCAGGAAGTCAGAGCTGCATCAATTCATGTTTGGAAGATTATCTTTATAGCAATAAATATGCAGCAATTTATTTCTGAAGCGTCAAATCCCTCCAAGCAATCTTTACACTTGAAAGTGCAAACAACTCCTAAGCCCCAGGAATTTGAATAGGGCATAAAAAATGCTGAATAATGATATTCTGTAAGCTTCAGTAATGAAATTAATCTCAAGACCTTTTAAATACGAGGCTTTAATTTAATGGATTTCAACAGGGGTTTTTGTCTATTTCTGACAGATGCAAAATAGAAAAAATAAAAGCGCATTTGACAGCTAATAGTGCTTTATTATGGAAAGGTCTTTGCCCTCCAAAGGCAGAAGAACATTCCTGCAGCCATTATTAATTACAGGAAACATTACCCTGCACAACTATGAAGGCAATGGTGATGCTTGTGCCACTGGCATGGGCCTGGGGCTCAGCAATGAGCTGGATCACCACAGCACCAGAACTGACAGCCCACGGGCATTTGTCACTTTTACACAGCTCCCTTACACCAGGGTCAAAGCTCTCCCCATTTCCACAGCATGATTTTCATGGACAAATCAATTAATTAACTAGTGGCAGAAGAAGTTTTTGAATTCACTACAATAATTCCGTCATGTCTGATTAATTTTCCAATTCCAAACACTTTTGAACCAAGCTCCAAAGAAGGAGCCTGCACTGGTGGGGGCTCTGAAAGCACTTGCATGTGTGTGCAGGTGGCTCAAACAGAACCACCCCTAAGCAGGAAGATGGAAGAGCAGGTGACACCCTATGGAACATTTAGGTATGAAAACAACCCCCCAACATTTTTACACAAGTTGGATAGACTTGAGGAGAACTGATTTGATATTAAAATAATAATGAAGCAAATCTTAAAAGGCAGATAATCTTAAAAGAAATTTTCCCGTCCCTCTCTGATGTAGGCTTGTGCTGCTGCAAAGCACTAACAAGCATTTTCTGTTTCACCTGCAGGTTGGCAGGTGGCTGCAATAAATACCTCCAGGTAGGTAGATTTGTGTTTCACAACCTTGCAGAGCTCTCTGGGATGTGTTAGGATGAAGAGTACCATAAGTTATCTTTATTATTACAAAAATACACTCAAACTCTACTCTCTGGATATTCACAAAATATTGTCTCTATATTCCAGATCTTTTAAACAAACTGCTGTAATCCCCCCTCCAGGGAAATGCTGTTAAATGCCAAGAGGATGCATGCACTCATAAACACCCACTGCCTTTCTCTAATTGAAAAGAAAAATATTAATTATAGCAGCTCTACCATTAAAAACCTGCACTAAAAACACACACACACTTGTTTCTGGAACAACTTTCAATCTGCCCTGAGCTGCTGTTTGAACAAATATCTACCGCCGTGATTTTATTTCAGCACATAAATGGAATCAGTTATGCTTCACTGAGCTCCTTTTTTCTCCCTCTCCTTTTTTTCTTTACATAATGGAACTGTCTTAAATTAATAGGTTGGTTTCAATATCTTGATTGCCTTGAATTCAATATCTTGAATTTTGACTGCCTTTTAAATACAGCAGCATATTGGTTGCAGTTTAAATTTTCTTGGACCTAGTATATATCACTTCCAAAAACTCATATATAAATAGAAATGGCACACTTCTATTCCAAATAGCTTTTCATGGTCTTTTGCTACTGCACCCCTTTACAATGTCAAATATAATACTCCCAATCTGATTAACAAGCTGTGCTTCCAACACTCCACTTGGATGCCCAATATAAGTTTCTTTCTTATTAAACCTAGCAGCATTTGCTCTTTATTCCAGTTCATTCAAAGTCAATGCAAATGAAAGACAAAGTTACATTTTAATTAAGAAGATGTGATTTAGGTTTGCTTAGGAATGACAAGAGATGGTGACAGTCCATCTGTTTTTTACGCTCTGGATGGCTACTTAAACATGCAAGATTTGATATCGTATGTAAAAGCACCCTCATTTGATTTAACTGCATAATGATGAAACCTTGTCACAAATTATGTAGAAAAAATGTTAATGAGATTGGTCCAAACATAAAATTGTACAAAGCTGTGGTGGTTTGACCCTGCCTGGATGCCAGGTGCCCACTAAAGCTGTTTCATCCCTCCTCTCCTTAGCTGGACAAGGGAGAGAAAATATAATGAGAGGCTCATGGGTCAAGATAAGGACAGAGAGAGATCAGTCACCAGCTACCATCCTGGGCAAAACAAATCTGACTCAGGGAAATTAGTGTAATTTATTACTAATCAAATCTGAGCAGGGTGATGAGAAATAAAACCCAATCTTAAAAATGCCTTCCCTCCATTCTTCCTGGGCTGAACCTCACTCTGAATTCTCTGCCTCCTCTCCTCAGCAGCACCGGGGGATGGGGAATGGTGGCTGTGGCCAGTTCATCCCACATTTTCTCTCCCACAGTTTCCTTCCCAGGGGGAGGACTCCTCTCACTCTTCCCCTGCTCCAATGTGGGATCCCTCCCACAGGAAACAATTCTCCATGAACTTCTGCCAGGTGAGTTCTTCCCACAGGTTGGCCATCACGAACTGCTCCAGTGTGTGTCCCTTCCATGGTATGCAGAGGTCATAAACCCTGCCAGAAAAGCTGCTCCAACATGGGCCCTTCTTTCCATGGGGCCACAGGTCCTGCCAGGAGCCTGCTCCAGCAAGGGTTTCCCATGGGGTCACAGTCTCCCTTGGGCATCCACCTTCTCTGGTGTGGGGTACTCCAGGGGTTGCAGGTGGATCTCTGCTCCTCCAGGGACCTCCCTGGGCTGCAGGGGCACAGCTGCCTCACCAGGGGCTGCACCAGGGGCTGCAGGGGAATCTGCTCTGGCACCTGGAACAGCTCCTGCTCCTCACTTCTGCACTGACCTGGGAGTCTGCAGGGCTGTTTCTCTCACATACTCTCACCAGCTGTAAAAAAAACAGAGCCAACTTTGAGCAAAAAGAACCAGGCACTTTCAATCTCCTTCAAAACAAACTCTCCCTCAGGGTACAACTCAAACAAGAGTGGACTCATGAGAACACCTGTTGGACCCAGCTTATCTCTCTGGGTACATCCATAGGTTTAACACATACAGGCATGACTAAGGATGGGAAGAATGCAAATTTATATTGTAATATAAACAGCAGGAAAAATCAGCAGGGCCCTACACATCACACACGATGGTGACACAAGGAGCTGGTAGGTGATTGCTTGCAGCACATCTTGTAAAATCTCCATAAAGAAAAATAGGTGTGTAAAAAAGTCCCTGGTTATTGGACCACTACATGATGCATTAAATTGCTTAAATGGTTCCTTCAAGTGCTTATCACACTTTTGTGGGCCATAAAAATAATTAATAATAATGTCAGGAGCAGGTGAAATACTTCTCATTTCTCACAGTCAGTAACCACCCCCCTAAACATATCTCTGTTTACCAGACAGAAATACACCATCTAATGACAGAATGACCTACTGTGTAATCATTGGATTAAATAAAGGAGAAAAAGGATTCATGCATGCCTCAAGTCAGAGAATTATTTGCTGTATATATACTGCATTGCCAAAGGTCATCAAGTGCTATAAATCTGTACTTCACAATTCCTTAAAGAAATGTAAATTATATATTTTACCAGAATCATATAACCTTCATGTTAGAACTGTGCAGGGTCTGTATCACTTAAATAATTTAAATATTCCAGTTATAATAGGGTATCTATAAATATTTCATGCAACCAGGAAAACCTTGTTCATATGCCTGTTTATTCCCTACAGTTCCCATGAATCAGGAACCCAAATGATCCTATGCCTTCAAATGCAGTGGCTTATGAAATCCCATTACCCTGCACACCTTCACTTTCATCAACAGCAGCCTCACTTGCCTAACACTTGCTTCCATGGGTAAAACACAAAACAAACTATAAAGTCCTAATTTGCTAGGAGCCAGATGTCAGTCTTTGTGGAAAGTAAGCATGATTATGTAATTGGTTTGGGGTTTTTTTGGTCCATTCTTATTTTAAACTTAGCTACTGGGGGTAAAAAAAAAAGTACCAACTGTAATTTTGTGGTTTTGAAACTCTGCAAACTATAACAACTCTAGTGGAACATGGGTTAGAAGGGGAGCATTTCATGTTATGTGCTGAAATGTCGGCAATGGATGCCTATGTCACTTGCTGAAATGTGAAAACATCCCATTGCTTCAATTACAGTCGCAAGAGTAGGAAACAAGTAAACAGCTGTGTTTACACTCCCTGTGACCGAACGTGAAAATCTCATGGATAGCTACCAAAGTCATATACCAGCTATGAGTGTCCATCCACATAACTGCAACTGAGAAAAAAGGGACATAATTTAGTCTCAAACACGGGTCCCACAGAATGAACTTGACTGTTTCAACAGCTCCCGACAGCTCACAGAGATGCTTCAGAAACAAGGCCTGCTGAGAAATCTCTGAGCTGTCATGTCGAAGCACTGACATGATACACGCTCAGTTTATTTGAACATTAAAATTTTCATGGCTTTCACTTGAGATTTCTGTTACTAATTTAGTAATGAAATATCTTCTGTGCCTCATTTGGGCAGAGCCTGTAATTATTAAGTAATAAAAGCATGAAGGCTTGTGTGGGCTACCTTTGCATGTGATCAGTAGATCTGCTGCCTTTGAAGATGACCATAGGAGTGGCACAAAAACAGATACCCGGTGTGTGTGTCAGCAGGTAGATGTTCAACTCTTGTCCTGCTCCATAAAGGATGTGTTTGTGTGCACCCCACATTAATATGTCTCTTTGAAAGCAGCCTGAACGAACCTGACACCTCCTTAGTTGACGTTTTAAGGATTAAAGCACGTGAACTATAAAGAAATGCATCTGAATTTTTTGAGGTAAACAGACAATCATAATGGACTCTATTGACTGAAAATGCAATTATGGGTTCAAATAATTTCAGAAAGACATTGTCTATGACTACTCTTTAATAGCTCTAAGCTATTTGCTTAGTTATCACTTTGAAAAGACATTCAAATTTGTAATGAATAATGCTAAAAACAAAGCAGAATATGCAATTAATTATGTGCTTTGCAGCTGAAGACACTGTAGGTATAACAGAACATATATAATTTCATAAGCATGGTCTGAAGAACCATTCTTTTTTTCATGTCTGGAGAAGAGAAGTCTTCAGGGATAGCTACCTCACCCTGCCAATAAATATCAAAAGGGTGACCAAGAAGAAAGATCTTTACTGAAGTGTAGAAGAAAGAGAGGTGATGGACATGACTTGAAATAGAGGGATCCTACTGGGTATAACAAAAAAATAAAATCACTGTGAGGATAATTAAGCGCTGGAACAGGATTCCCAGAGGCTGCAGGTTCCCATTCTTGGAGTTTCCAAGACCCATTTGGAGAAAGCCTTGAGCAACCTGCTCTGAATTCAGTGTTGCTTCTGCTTGGAGCACATGGACTCTTGAGACCTTTCCCACCTGGGTGAATATATGCTGCCATAATTACCTGATGAAGTTACAGTTTTCAGTTAAGAACTGCAATCTGTTCAAGGGCTGGCCAGAAGAATAAACTTACATGAGAAAAGTGCAGCTATGGTTTTTCTCTCCTGCCTTTAGCAAGGACAAAATAAGATAACATGTATATTAGTTTCTATATAAAAAGAGTAATGTGATATAAAGACTGCTTTCCCCCAAGAGTTTAAAAATTGCTTAAAGAAACAAGGCAAAGATGTAGATAAATGGCTGAAAAAAGAGACATGCAACAACTGACATTCAGAATAAAGGTTGGCATTCAGTCCCTGGGAGGTTTTGTTCATTAGGATCGCATTACAGAAAGGCAGCTGCCAGGAATTGTCACATAATGCATTTGAGATCCATATACAAGATCCAGTGAAAATAACTGTTTTCCAATGTTATTTTTAATAAATAGATTTCAAACTCAATGGAGAGTTAAAGCTAAAAATATGGTACAGACTAGAAACACTTGTTTGTAGACAACCTGATCTAAACAATACAATACCCAAAGTATGCCTGGTTAAATTGAGTTTTTTCAGTCTCCTTTTCTAGTGACAGGATGCTTTTGTATTGAACTCAGGTCTGCTTCCATATAAGTCACTGACAAAAGTTTCGTTGACTTAATGGAAACAGACTGGGCCCTCATTACTGAAACATTTTTCATGAATCTTAAAATACGTGGAAAGGAGACACATCTGTTAATCTAAAATGGAAAACTCTGGAGCTGTTGTCCTGGAGATCATCAAGCATCTCAGGCAATGCAGATGCCATGAAGCAGCAGTTCTGCTCAGCCCACTGTTTGTTTGTTGACTCACATTTAGGTCTTAAATTAAGGAACACATAGACTGGACAGTAGTTGCTGGAGGTTAGACTCTGGTTACAAGGTCAGAGTTCACAACATAGGTTGGTTAAAAGTGACATAAAATCAGTCCTCCAGGTGCCAGCAGTCCATGGCTACAACTTTAAACTCCTAGTACTCCAGTGTAAACCCAGTTGCTTTTCTGGATAAAATAAGGACAATGACTGAAATGGACTAGGGCAGAGAAAGTGTCACCACTCAGTTCACGCACTCAGGTGTGACGTATTTCCTTCCCCAATCGTGATGAGCTGGATCAAAAGTGAAGGTATTATTTTCAGGTAAATACTGGGGAAGATTTATTTCATATTTTTGATAATTTTCAACACAATTATGGATTGATTTATATCATGCAGCTATTCTTATATCTTTCACTAGGTCAGAGAGGGCGAGAAAATTAATCAGTTCAGATACTTAGGGTAAAGCACAACTGCTTAGTGATATTAAATTTTTGGCATAATCCATCAGGATTTTTTCCTGTGTGACCACTTGGTGACCAAGGTCCTAGGTACAGCTCCCACACAAGAAGCCTCTGTTCACTTCAGTCCTAGCCTGATCAAGTTTGGTACCCATGCCCTGAGCTGCAACCTCACTTCTACTGTGGGTTTGAACAAGGAATGGATACGTTCACCTGCTGCAGGACTTTTCTCTACTTAACTACAGACAGAGTAAGAAAAAATTTAATCCTGTCCTTTCCACAGTTCCTTCCTTTTCAAACCTTCTGTAATGATAACAACAGACATTTGCCAGGGATAAGGACATGCCTTAGGAGGTCAGAGATTATAAAGAAAAACTAAGAAGGTAGCTTCCAAGACCAGCATAATTTGGAACTAGTACTGATTTAGGAAAATTGTGCAAAAGTACTCTTGCTGCAAAACCTTCCTTCTCAGTGTTTTTTTTGTTTGGTTGTTTTTTTGGTTTTTTGTTGTTGTTGTTGTTTGTTTTTATTTTTTTTTGAGACAAGGGCAGATTCAGATCCAAACCAGTTCACATTTAACTTTTGTCACTCCATTGCTTCAAAGTTTTACAGATAATGTTAACGGTGTTCAGTTACATATTATGGACATGGATTTGTTTGAAATTGCAAAGGTTAGAGACAGCATTGGTTCGTATCTACTCCACAAATACTTTTAATGAAATTATTATCATTTCAGTTCTTTCTCTGCCTCAAAATTTTAAAAATTCCTACTCCCATGATATTCTCCTTTTATCTTTCCATAATGGTAATAACATACTTACTGCTTGAGATGGCTTTTGTAGCTCCAGCTGCACTTCAGCATTTAATAAACTATAAAAGCCATTTATTGCTTCATGGACTCAATCTCCAGGAACATTTTCACTTAACTATATGATTGCCCAAAGCAACAAAAGGAAAGCTGTCTATACAGTAGATATATGCCCCATTCATCTTTTTGTGTAGTTCTAGTATCCAAAAGCAAATTATGGCTATTTTGTACCACTAGCACTGTACCTTTACAAAATCAGTGAAAGAAAATGCACATACTGTGCTCGCACTAGAACTATTTTCAGGGAAAACCACCAGCTGGTAACTTCAGCTCTCAAATTATCAAAAAGATAAAAAATTTAAAAAATAAAAAAAAAAAAGGAAAGCAACCCGGATGTTTTATAGGCGTAGAAACCAGAACGGCGCTATCCCAGTGCTCACTGCTGAGCCAAAAGTAGGAAATGTTTCTCTCTCATTTGTGTCTTTTTTTTTTTTCAATACTGAACATCCTGTCCTCTGCCATTGCATTTCTCAATTATTCAGTGCAGCTTCTCAAGCTGGCATTTGTCTTTGCTATACAGAAGAATTTACTATCATCAGCAAGTTTTACTGTAATTTTCCAGATGATTCATGACCAGATAAAAACCCACGATTTTTTTTAAAACTCCACCACTGAAAATCATATTCCTGTCCTGTTTCCTGAGTGGTTTTAGCCAGTGCAAGCATGTGCTCTTGTATCTTATTCTTTCCTTATTCTTCTGTAACCTTGTCTACTGTCACCTCAACTTGAGGCAGATCCCCTGTCTCTGTGAAAGAGGCCATTAAAAAAAAAACCACTTAATTACCTCATTAGTCTTATCAACCTCACACACTGCTTTAACTCCTACAAAATAAGGTTGTAGAACACAAAGGCTGCATCCTGTACCCCTTCCCCACTGGCAACTTCTCTGAGGACCTTGCAAGTCCATTCTCACAGCATATTCCAAATACTACTGTACACCTCTGCACGACACAAGAACAGCCTTTGTTTCCCTGTACTGCACACTTTGCTTCCACAAGTGTACTGTGAGTCATAAGCCTTTTTATACCAATTAAATAACCTGACTCATACTAAATAATTAACTACTTGATCCTTTCAGGACCTCCAAGTCTTAATGAAAAATTTCAGTTTTCTTGAATGTTAAAAAAAGGAAGTTTTCTCTCTGAAGAAATCTGAAGGAAGTCCTTTAGTACAGTAACTCAGTTTTGGCTCCAAAAATCTGATCATATTCCTGTTGATAACTTCTCAGGAGTTGTTTTCATTAATCACCCACTGAATATCAGGAATCAAAAAAAACCCAAAAAACTCTTCAACTTTTAGCAAAAGAGTGAAGGAGGTCTAAACCATCCACTTGACATGTGGCTCCTTCATGTCACATTTGGTCTTTTCTCTACAAAATTCTCATTTTCTTTCAAAAGCTGATTAAATGCAACACAGTCTTGACCATTTGTGAAAAATGGTGAAAATCTTATAATTCAAATTACTTATTTTTATAATTTAGAATTCCATAAATCTGAATAACCACTCATTAGATTAAAATGATCAAAAGAAGAAACAGAAACTCAACATATTTAGCTTGTTTTTTCACACAGCAGTAGTGTGGCTTGCTTGGTTGGTTGAGGTGTGAGGTTTTTTTCTGGTTTTGGTGAGTTTTGGCTCTTAAAAGTATTTGTATAGCATTTCATTCCTGCTCCTTCCATAGCTGCACTAAAAATGATATATAAACTGAAAGGAATCACTCTCCCTATTGCTGAAATTCACTGTGATAAAAGGCAACAGATGTTGAATAACACAAATCAGCCACTGAAGACAAGACAAAAAAAAAAAAAAAAAAGAAAAAGGAAGAAAAATTCATTTACAAAGGCATCCCAGGACAAGGATGTTTGTACATCTACACTGACAGAGACTGTGAATTCAATGGAAATGATACACACCATCTAAACTACATTACATTAACTATCAGTGCAAAATGTGCCCATGTGCATTAAATTGTTCATGTCTAAGAGAACAGAGATTCCTATTAAGGAAGGAGAAGCAGCATTTTTGCAAGCATCAGAAGAAATCAAATTTCCCTTCCTTGTTGCTGTATCACCCAGACGGTGTCCCTTCTCTGTGGAGGAGGCTAAGAGGGGAGGAGCAAGGCAGGAAAGGCACATTTCAGCCCTCCTTTCATCTGCTCCTGACTGCCAGAGCATAGCACACAGTCCGGTCCCACCTGAAAGCTCCGTGGGTTTCCTACGTTAACTTCAGAATACACTGATATTTGATAAATGCAGCATACCTTTCCTGACCAATGGCTGATGCTCTCTCTACCAACTGCTCATCTTGGTTCACCACCAGCTTTCTTTCACATAACTTACATAGTTTTAGTACAACCTCCCCAAAATAACTCTACGTCAAAACTGGAGAAGAATAGACTCAACATACTTAGCATAATAAATCAGGAAATCAGCAAGAAGCCTAGGACACATTAGTGTGTTAAACAATCACTTATATTTATGAACTAATGGGAGTCTAATAGGTAAAAATTACTTCAGGACTTGGTAAAATCACATTTCCAAGCTGTGGAAGAAGGTTGGGAGTTCCTTGGTTGGAGCTCTCGCTGGGGCCACTCCACATAAACCTGTAACTACAGCTGTTGGACATGACAAAGAGTATTATTCCTAGTACTAACAATCCTAGTACTAACTGAGATTTTTTCAGGCTACTTAATTGACTAGACCCAAAAGATCTATGCTCTTTTAGTGTCCTTATGAACTTTCACAATCTACAGGTAATTAATGAAGGTCACAATACTCCTACTATAGAAATAATGGGATTTTTTCAAAGGTTTTAGAGACCAGAGTTTGAAACAGGGCTGATAATGCATTTCTTGCAGCAAACGTTATCTTTCTTCAGCTTCCAGCCGTGATTCACAGCATATTAGTTTTGTCACCAGGTAGGAAGTGACAAAAAGGGGATTTTTACATTGATACTCACAAGTCATTCGAGCTTCCCTGCTCACACTATACCCAAGCGGGGCAGAAACAGTTGCAGCAGAGGAAAAGCAATGTGACATGGATGTAGGGCTGGGCAGCTGAAAGCCATATGCATCATCAAAGCAAGGGGAGATTGGAGCATGAGCAAGGGTAGGGTATGTTCTGAATCTCGGATAAGGAGATTTGAGAGGGAATAGATAAGGGGATGCAGAGAGATAAACACATGTGCATGAAAGCAGGAAAGATTATGAAGGACATAAAGCTGACTGGGAACAGGAAAAAATGGAGAGCTGGAATGGGAAAATCAGGACTGCGAAATGTTTCAGGGGATTACAGAGCCAAGGGAGTGCAAAATAAGGATAAAAATAATGACAGGGAAAGAAAAACGAAGGGAGAAACCAAGACTTTGGGCACTTAATTTCTGCATGTAGTAAAAATGGAATTTCAGGATAAGCAACCAAGAATTTGCTGTTTTCTGCAGCCCTTGTCCACAGCCAGGAGCACTGATATATGAGAATTTTATGTATAGTTGAGTGGGGCTTTTTTGTTATGTGATTATTATGACTAATTATATTTACCTGCCATTCATTTTCACCACTTATTTTTTTTTAATATTTTATAAGATAGTAAAGATTTGCTTTAAATTTACAAAATGTATCAGCTGAATTACTTGATATTTAAAGAGATACCAGATTAACCATGTCAACAACAAATCAGCCACACTTATCATGTTTCCAGAATACTAAGGAATAAGCATGAATTTTTCCACAGGAGCCAGAGAAGACAATATTCCCATTACTCATCTTGTTGCATCTATACAAACTGTGACAAATGCTGATTTTGTCTATGATCTCCATTTCCCTTAAAATTTAAATGCAAACAAGAGTAAGTGTAGAGGGCCCTGTTTAAGAAGCATGTGGGGAACACAATTCTATTCTGATGAATCATGGGCTGCTCCTGACACGTAATTCAGCACAGGTTAACTAGGGAGGTCCACATCCTCTGCATTAGGTTAGGTAATGGGATGAGTAATGGAAGTCCAGGCTAGGGAATTTTCAGTAAGAATTCATAATTTTGAAGAGCAGAACTCTACATTTAACTTTTGCACTAGAACACTTATATAATATTATCACAATAGAGGAAAGGCTGAGCTCAAATTATGTGTTTTACTTTCATTTGAACAAATTTCTGTGAATATAGGCTTTGCATTTCTCTCAGAACTTTTATGAATAGAATGAAACTTGTAGATGGTTGTAGATAAAAACCTGTGGATAGTTGCCAATTTTCTACCATTACAATGGCAGTCAGTAATTAAAAAAAAAAAAATCCTACCTACTGTAAATGCTTAATACACTTTCTCATCCAAAGAGAAATCATGAAACAGTAGACTCTTAAAAAGGTGCCTGACTAAAGCAGTGAATGAAGTCTAAATGGGAATAGAAAGGATAAAACTGTCAGTATTAATGCACACATGCTTTTCACATGACATTGCCTTTATATTTCTAACCTGTTATGCAAAAAAAAGTCTCTGAAAAAGAAAAAGGGTTTTCAATAGTTATGCCTTCTGGGAAGAAAGATTGTGACAATGTCTTCACAGAAAATACAATTGCATTACAGGAACAAACTCCAGAATATATGGCCTATTTTGGCCTAATTTAATCTAACTAGCAGATGAGAAAATATTTCCTTGTATAATTTCCAGTTCTCAATACTTGGGCAGCATCAAGTAGCTCATGCAAATAGATTTAATCATCTTATATACATGACTAAAGTGAAGGAATAATAAAAACAGGCTCTAGGACAGCATTATCAGTGTTATTATTTTGATTTCCATTAAATTTCTCTGTGTTAACTGCAAGACTTTTGAGTTCAAGACATCATCAACAACACACCCTGGCATTTCCTCTGCAAATACTGAAAACTGAATCTTTGGTGGATAGAGACTTTGGCTGGGAGCCAGGGGTTGCACTCCAGGCTCTCACAGTCTTCCTCCTCTCCCCAGACAGATGAGGAGGATGGCAGCTCTATTTGACCCCTCTGGGCTGAAAGCCCACCATGTAGTCACTGAGATCAACCACGATACTGTCTGTCAGCTCAAGGCACCACATGTGTGTTTATAGCCAGGCATGAACAGGAGATTTCACTCAAGTTTAAACCAACACACTCTATCTTCCTTTCCCCATGAAAGCAGATCAGCTCACATTTATTTTTCCTGAGTAAAAAGGAGAGTATGTGCAGTAACCATTTCTCAGATAAGGGATCCTCTTCAGGAGAAGTTACCTTAACCATTTGTCATTTTATGAACATGTCTTTATTATATGTATACAGAGCTTCAAACAACAGATTCTTCTCACCTGTTCCTCTGAACAGCAATATTTTGGCCTTTCTGCCATTCTGTTCCTTTATAAAATGAGAACTGACTTCTCTCAAGGGGATTAGGGCTGACACTCACTAAAATGGCTGCAATGATGAGTTGGATAGCTCTGCCTAGGAAGAATGAAATGTACATTTTACATGATATTTTCAACCTTCCTTGAACTTCCTGCAATTAAACACATTAACATTTTAAATTCTAATATTTTGACAGCTGCTTAGAGATCTTCTTTACACTGTGAGAACACCCTGATGCTCTGCAAGGAGTCAGTGCCAATATTTGCTGTGTTTCCATCCCGAATCCCTAGGACCTTCCAAATTGGTTCAAAAGGTACAGTTAAAATAATTCTGCATATTTGTCTCTGCTGGGTTTGCAATCTTTCCCCATCCACTCAAAACTGCTCTGCCAACCAGATGTTAGGCACTATTTCTGTGCACCAGACTGGTCACAAGTATTTCCATGACTCCCTTCTAGTACAAAAGGCCAAAAATTGACATCATGTAGTGTGGTTTCATGACCTTCATTCCTCACCAAGACCCTAAGAACAAGTTCTGAATAATTTTTTGGTTGCTGTTGATGTCAAACAATTCAAATACATGTACTTAAGCCTGGTGGAGGAGAAGATTTCATCTGACAGAGATTTCAATACGGCACAGCTCCTTTAGACACTAAATACAGCTTATGACACAGTAATCCTCTGAATTCAATAGCTCCAGATGAGTTTGGCTGTCCCAATATCTCAGCACCCACCGATGCCACAGTGCACTGTTACATGCAATGTGCTGAAGTCCCCTGCATAAAGCCACATGTTCCTTCAGCTCTGCAGGAAGGGTGTGGGCATGAGATCCAACCTGTGGGCCAAGGAGTCCATATCTAGGCTCCTAAAACCTAATATAATCTATATATAGAAACAAATGCATAAAACTAACCTAAGCTTCACATGGTCTGAAAGTATTTCCTTACAGATGGCTTCCAGACCGTCAGTACTTCCGTGAGGGGGGAAAAAAAACCAACCAAACAAAACCCACTCATGCAGGGACAAAGAGATGACATAAAGACAGCAAAACATCTGGGATCTCTCACTGCAAGACTGTTGTGCTGTCATAGAGTGCAGAGCCAAGTTTTTACTGCCTACCTAAAAAAAGAAGACATCTGGGGCTACTTTATGTGGTTCTTGGACTCTTGGCCACTAAGCTGCACATTCAGAGCAGTACAGGTCTTCATTAGCTCCTGTGCCATGTCAGTATATGCTCTGAACATACCTCAGATATTGCAGAACATCTAAAATTGCATTAGGTGTCCATAGTCAAGCAATGGAGTCCTACTCCAGATGTGACACCCTGGTTATTTACTGGTCTCTGAGTTTGTGAGATTATTCAAGTTGTTTCCATTATTCCCCCAAATACTAACCTGTCTCAACATAAGCTACTCCTGTGTGTCACTGTTTCCTTCAAACAAATAGAATAAACTCCTTTTAAAATTGCAGGTGTCTCAACTTTGCAACAGAAAAAATAACCATCATCTTTAGTGCACATCTGCTTCTGTAAGACAGTGGCACTGAGTCAGACTGAACAGTGGATTTATAAAGCACAACATTTGTAGTAGAGGGTAAGAAAGACAACATGCTGTATGCAAGACAATGCATTAAGATAAGCATTGTGTAAGTTATTTTTTCCCATTTAGCTCATTCCAAATCTGTTTTAACAGTATTTCCACATGTGTAGCTCCCCTGAAAACCTAAGTAACAAAGCATGAACAAATCTGTACAGAAAGAATTCCTAAGATTTTATCAGGTCCAATGCAGATTTGAATATCATGAGACACTTCTCAGAAAAAAAATAAGTCAAAATTAAAACAAAAATATTAAGTAAAGGAGGGAACAGATCAATGAGACTAACACCTCTGATAGACCAGAATTATGATTTCCTGACTATGGTCAAAATCATATAAAAAAATAAAATGGAAGACTACGGTTATTTTAAGAAATATATAGCGGAGTTACAACTCCATAGGGATCTACCCTAGCATTAAATTCTATTGCAGCTCAAGATTACATTTCTGCTGCTTGAGAACAAGAAAGGCAGAATAAACTCAGACAACACTATCTGCATTGCAACTTGCTCCAAGTCAAGCCCTTTGTTCTGCTCAAACAAGCAATGGACAGGCTATCACTGCTCTCTGACAGCACTTCCCCAGGCTGGCCTGATAATTAAAAATAAATCCAACTGTACCATGACAGTATTTACACAACATTAGTCACTGGGGAAGCTTTGGTGGCTGTTTGCTTTCCTTTTAATAGTTCATCTTAAAATGCATGCTTGTGGCTTTGTGGAATCCCATCAAGAAGGAAAAAAAATGTGTAATTAAGACATTGCAGGAAACCCTCACTTGCAGAACCATCCAGAATACATTGCTGGCAAATCAGTGGTACCAGAGATGTATCTGAGGGCCAGGAAAACATAGCTGGCTCCAAATCTGCAGGTGCTAAACTTAGCTAGGGACGAATGTTTTTTTGCTGTTGTTGTTGTGTCATCAGGGCATATTTTCTCCTCCAAACTTTTCTGTGATATTCATTTTCACCAATCCTTGACTACCTATCAATGCTTGAGATCTGTCACCTACAAAGTAGCCCTCATAAAGCCTAGAGGGAGATTTAATGGTACTTTATGCAGCATTAAACAAGGAAGTTTAAAAAAAAAATTACCTGAGGCTGAAGCAATCTTTATTTCATAATGTCTGTGCCCCTCGGGTTCCTTAGCTGTTTCTTGGTCAGAACAGGGGTCAAAACAATTTTTTGGAGAGAGTTTAGATGTCACATGAAAAATGGCACTCATTCAAAACACGAAGTGATCTTTTTCTAAGGTTTCTGAGTTTCTTCTGGGATCCTTTATCTTCAACTAATTTTTATTCTGTATGGCGAGAATAAGCACTCAGGAAGATTTGAGTTGGTTTTCTTAATACAGTGTTTCACTCTGTTATGATTACCTTTAGGCATATTCAGGTGTTCTAATTCATTAAAGCTGAGCTATTTTCAAACAAACGAGAGCAAACAGAGAACTGTGAATAGCTAAAATTTAAAAACCACTTTCAAAACAAACAAGCCCACTGATATTAGCAAACCTAACCCACTCATTTCTTGACTTGTCTTCTGTTTGCCAATCAGGAACATAACAATACATAGCTTGAATTTTGCTCCCAGGGCTGGTCTTTAAATAAGGTTTACGTTTAAGGTTCACCCACTTCTCTCCCACTACTACCAAACCTCTTTGCTCTTCTATCTCAGGAACGGAGCTAATGAGATCAGGCTGCCCGGGGAGGTGGCAGATTTGCCCCTTTTCTTACACCCTTGCCCTGTAGAAACTTGTCACACCATTTCAAGCACCCCAGGGGGTCAATGACCTGCAACTCTCTCCTGATTCCTCTTCTCTAAGCAAGCCACAACAATAACAGGCACTTTTGTGGCTCTAGTGATCAAGCAGATACATAGAAAAACTTTCATAGCATTTAACGGTGGATCTACCCACCACCTTTCAAAATAGAAATTTCCACATCCAGTAGTAGCTCTTAATGTAAATAAGATGCTCACAGTCATATTATTTGGTTATTTGGGATAGTAATACAGATGATGAAGAAAGGACAGCTACACAGAAATCAGATGATCTCAATATTCTCTCCATACACAGAAAATGAAGGAGTCAACACTACTCCTTTCCCTTTCCTAAAAATAACAATTGTCAGAAGCAGCAAGGACCTTGGTAATAGAACAGAAAGTAAATTTTCAGAAAAGCTGGGAGGAACTGCCAGCACCCTGAAGAGTGTCATTAAATCTTAACAAACTGGAAGTACACTTTAAAAAAAAAAAAAGCTTTTACTCAAGTTGATCACAGGGAACACAGACAGGGAATTTGAAGCAGGAGAATGAACTGTAATGAAGAACAGAGTTCCTTGTACGTTTTCTTAAGGATAAGGAATAACTGAATTGATAGTGCAAAAGGGCACAGGTATTTCCATGGTTCCACCATCTACTTGTCAAATATGTCAACTGTCTCAGGCTATTGGCGGGAGGGCAAACATCTCACCAGGGGGACATCATCAGTCATATCTCCTCTCAATCCATCCAGCCCAGGTAAATTGTCACTATTGGACAGATGTTATCAGCATTAATCAGTCTGAAGCAGTACATTAACTTCTCAGGGACACCAAAGCGCAGCTTTTCCTCTCTACAAATAAGTGTACCCCAAGGGCCAGCATCTCCTTTCCAGCTTTAAGGCTTGAAAAGTGTCCAAGTCAAGAAGGGTCAGATTAGGGAAGAGCTCTTAGAAATGCCCTTTTTTGAAAAACAATTGCGCATGCTTCAAAACTGCAACTCTAAATTGCTGTAGCAGTCTCTGCTGGCTGGCAGATGGGATGACTGGTGCATGGCCACACACCACGAGAGACCTTAACCACTGGACAGAGTCCACATGGCAGCAATAAGAATAAACAGAAGGATGGGAGGAGCCCCAAACTAACAAACAGTCATGACAGTTTAGTCTAAAAATAAGATGACCAATGAAGAGACAGAGCATGAAAACAGTCTTCAATTACTCAAAAGGGTGCTGCCAAGAGTAAGAAAGGAATGTTTGGTAGAGATTATTAGCAACTGATAGACCCAACATCTAAGAATGATTAATATGAGATGAGATTACTAAAGCTCACTTGAAAAGATCCTCTGATGCCAAGCAGCATGCTGTAGCTGTTTCTGAATTGGTTCTGTTTCTCTCTGCCAGATGCTCTTTGAAGGTTCTGCACAACTTCAGGGAGGTTTGCTAGGGGCTGGGTTATTTTAAATAATAATGATTATTTTTAGTATTGTTTCATGACTAGGAAAATTCTCACACTACAGCACTAAGGCTGTGATGTAAGAAATTCATGCTCTGACTTTCAGAAATGTCCAGTTATGACTACTAAAAATTCAGTCATTATTTTCCCACAGTTCTTTAACACTTGCACTTTATTTCTCAGTCAAAATGTCACAACATTTATAAAACAAACAGAATAAGATAAAACATGCACATTTTCTTTTAGCTTTGACAGATTTCCATAATAATTTATGTTTTATTTCTGCTCAGGACTTTCAAATGACATTTGGAGTCCAAAGACTTTATAATGGAAGGAAGATTATCAAATGTAATATTTAAAGGGAAGTTATACAGCATTGCAGACATTAAAAAATCTTCTTTATGGAAATCAGACAGCAGGATAAGGAGATCATCTTTTAAACAGATACTGTACTACATGTTTTAAAAAGAATCCATTAATTTGTTGAGATGATCAGGGAAAAAATCAAACTAATTTACAGTAAGTGATAATTTTTATATTTAAATAAACATTTCATGTAGCTTTGACTGTATTTGCACAATTGTTGACTGTTTTCAAGCAGGTTGTGATAAGATGATCTTCTCGGGAAATCACAGAATGGTTGAGGTTGGCAGGGAACTCCAGATATCCTCCCACCCAACCCCTCTGCTCAAAGCAAGGTCATCTACAGCCATTTGCTCTGGGTCGTGATCAGCTCTTGGATATCTCCATGAGAGGTGATTCCACAGGATCTCTGAGGTATCCATGTAAAGTTTCCATCCATCCCAACAGTTTAAACAACAACAAATTATTTTTATGAATGAATGGATTTTCCTATTTTTTTTTTGTGCCTATTGCTTCTTGCCCTGTTGCTGAGCAGTCTGACTTTGCCTTCTTTACACCCCATCTGATATTTGTTCACATAAATAACATCCCACAGACCCCCTCCCTCAGGTAATTCCCACTTAAAGATGATCTAAATCCTTTCTTTCAAGAGGGATGTTATGGAAATCAATTCTAATCAGCGCAGGAGGTCAGGGCCAGCACTTAGCCTGTTCTAAAGAATCAAAGTACATAAGTGGCACATTACAGTAAAAACAGAGCCATTTTAGATCCCAGAATATGAGAAAAATACAACTGGTATAAAACCATGGCTTGTTCAGGCTGACAGGCATAGTTGCACACCACAAAATGTACAAGCTGGTGATCAGGGGTGGCTGTGCACATGACACATCCCAGCCATGCTGTAGCTGAGCACAGAGGAACACGGGACGTTCAGTAAGGATGCTTCTGCTAACCTCAGCTGCCAGGCTGCCCGCAATTAGTGGCAAAATTCCTGCTAACATCACTTGGGACTAAAATTGTACCTAAGCCAGGCAGCTGGGAATAATGAACAGTGTGAGTGAAAGTTCAGACGTTTTAAGTGTCTGGACTTCAGAGTAATGTCTGTTCTTACATCTCTGCTCCAAAGGAGTGATCTCTGTTGAACCCAATGAAATCCACTCCTTTTTCTTTAATGATGTGACGTTCATGGATTTGCCCTCCAAATATCCCATAGATCACCTTCCTTCCTTCACTTTTAAAAGACTCATCCCCTCTGTCAGCAGTTCGTCTGCTCCTGCAGTGTTTGTGCATGAGGGAGCAGCATTTCCTTTTGAAGAGCAATGAAACTAGTGAATTTCAGTTTAATGTTGCTAACTCTTGTCTGGGACACACATCCAGCCTGCTCTTTCAGGGCAATGCAGTTGACAATGAATAGGTTTCCAGAGGTTTAATAAAAATTCTGTTTCTAATATCCTAAATTACCTGGAGGCACTGATACTGATAAACTGAGCTTAGGCTGTGATTATGAGACTCTGTCTTGATTTGCCAACATCCTTTGCCTGTGGTCAAGTTGTTAATTCTGACCATTCTGTCTCATAACTTAGAGCTACCCCCACAAAACTTGGAGTCAGAAAACCGAGAAACACTTTGAAAATATCTTCATGATGAGTTATTTTAAGGCTGTAATCAAAGAAAAAGCAGACCAGGCAGGTTACCTGCTGCAGAAGTTTCAAACTGCAGCTCTTTGCTGCCCTCTCTAGATACAAGCAAAAACTTGAAATTTGGGACAATGACCATGGAAATGCAATTCCTTTCTAACTTTTACACCCTGGGTTATTACTGAAGGACATGCAGTATTACACTGGTTTCAGTACATTAAATAATCTCAAGAACTGGACTTCGCTCTTGCCTCCCCAAAAGACACATTTACCTTGGTCTGGTTGTTTAAGACTGATACTGAAATCATACAGAAAAGTGTCAAATCTCTGTGTACAATCAGCTGTGGAAGGTGAGAAGTCCATGAAAAAAGCCAAACTCTAAATCTTCTCCCTTAGTTTTGTTCTACTGCTCTCAGCACTTCAGTATTAAAATGTGTGTTTTGGAAAAGGCAAAGAAAAAGGAGGAGTCCACAGGAAACAAAGACTTGTTGTAGAGTTTTCCTAAAGATATTTCTCTCCATATATATCCTTCTCCTTTTCACTTCAGTCCTAGTGCTGATGGTGACTCCCTTCATTGCCTTGGGCAAATGAAATACTGTATCATTGGGATGTTGTGGAATTATCATTTGTAAGGCATTTTGAAGCTGGAAAGTGCTAAGTGTTATTATTACAGATGAAAGGTCTGTTAAAACAAATTGCAAAGCTGCTCTTATCCTAAAACTTAAGACAAAAGTCTGAAACCCTGTAGGAATAAGTACTTTATAGCCAGCCTTTCATTGTAACTGTCATCATCTTTGTGAAAACTGCCATGGAAACCGCCACTTTCCTACAACTCAAACTGGATGCAAACAACCATCAGACTGATGGCACTGACAAACAAAACAAACTGAGTCTGGACATGTTCTTACCCAGGCAGATGGGTGTACTTCTAAAGACAGTGGTTTTAATGCTAATTAATTGCTTTCCGGATGTGTCACCCACTGCTGCCCAGTCAACACTTAATAACCCATGACCAGATGAAGCAGAAAGAAGAAGGAACTGTCTGAATACTGGGCATGTGCACTGTGAAGGTGTGAAAACAAATGACCATTAAATCTATTTCTGGAACAACAGGGCTTTTTCAAGAAAACATCAGACTCTTGTAACTTTCTGCACAGCATGAGGAAAACAGCCCCTGCAGCCACAAAGTGCAGCAAACACGTGGAGCACTGGAACTCTTCAGAGGGCTCGTGTGCTCTCGGTGTGATGGGCAATGCTGGCAGAAATTTCTTTGAGTGCAAGTCTGTTTGAAGAAGAAACCACAGAGTTACACACTGCTTGTTACACAGGTGTTACACTTGTTTAGTGCTGTGCCAACCGATGGGGCTGATCTTGGGAAAGGATGACGTTTATTACTTAACACTTGGACTTCTCTTTAGTGTCTGAGGGACAGAATTTCTAAATTCTTAGCTTCATGCAAGTCTACTGCTATGATACATACTCCTAAAGTTTAATCCTGTACACAAGAATGAATCCTACAGAATGCAGAAGACATTTGCTGAGACTGCCTTTGCTGTGAACTGCATTGCTCTGGCAGTTGTACAGGGAAACACAAAGAGCTTTCTGCCCCTCTCACCAGTGGCCAATTACCCACTGCACATACCACACGGCTCTGTCCTCTTTACAAACCTACCTCAGAGTAGTTACACAATCCCTCCATTATAAATATTTTAAGAGGATAAATTTACACAGTAAATGTATAAAGGACACCTTATAAAAGACATTTTTCTTAAGAAACATTCTTGCTACCGCCGAGACAGGGGAACCGTAGTGCTAATTAACACAATTCACTCGCTGCTCTCTACAAGATTAAAATATCAAACACTCCTGACAAATGCTTAACAGAGACTCAGTGCACAATAGTTCTTCTAAACTTCTAGAACACCACTAAACAAGAATGTAAGCTTGAAGGGCAACTACAATTAGAGCTTTCTAAAACTGTATCTTAACAGCACCATACTGTTGTATGATGTCCCATGCTCACTGCCTTTCCACAGAAAAACACTAAGAAATGGGTAGAGTCTTTTAGAACAGACTTCTCCCCACCTGCAAGCTGAGCTGTACCAGCCTATCAGATGTTTTTCAATACTGTGTTTGATCTTATTCTGAAACCAATGCAGGGGTACTTATCATTATGAAACTGTAGAGTCACAGAGACACATTGAGAAATCTAATTTGTAGAATTCTTGTGAGAATCAGATAAACCAGTCGGAGATGAAAATGCAGTCTTTCATGCTTTCATATTCTATTAATCTAAAGCTTTTCAAGGCTGATTACTCAAATAAGAAAAGGAAATGGAAGAGTGACTCTTCTTGCTTTAATTGTATAATTTTCACAGGTATATAATTGTATAGTTTTCAGGGGTAAATAGTAAATTTCTCCTGTAATTTTTAATACTTTTTTTTAAAGAAAATAATATTAATATAAAGCTTATTCCGGAAAAAAAAAAAAAAGACAAAGAAACAAAATCAGAAAAGACAGTATTTAGGTCATTAGCCTATGCCTAGCACAGTCATGGAATACTTCATGAGGCAAGATTAAACAAGACGCTTTGAAAGTCCTTACCATGATGATAAAATATGGTTAGCTGCATCTGTAGTGATCTGGTGAATAGAGATAATTAGCTATCAAGGCAAATTTTGAACGAACTCTTGAAATACCTGGATATTTCAGTCATCAGATACCAGTTAGTCAAGGATACAGCCCATGAAAAAAAGAATGCCAGGTTTCCTGCTTTGGTGGCTCTTCTCTACTCACTGTAATGCAGCCCCACCAGGCTGTTACATTACAATCCCCCCTGCTCTGGGTCATTCTCATCCCAATCCTATTTCCAGAAAGCTCCAGAAAGGCAGACATTTCACAGTGCCTGCAGCAATGGCTGGAGATGGGTAGGTAGGTTCTCCCTTCTTTGGGAGATTAGGTTTTCCTGGCAGAGGTGGCCAGCTCAGCATGGAGTCAGTACTGCTCAGCTTTTGCTTCTGATCCTCACATCAGTCTGGATGTAAGTCCTGGGTCTCTTTCAGCGCCGTTCAAAGCTGTCCCTACTCCTCCTGTCTGACTCCACTTGCCGCATGCATGCTTCGTGTGCCAGACCTGTGGCTGTGCCTTGCCTCACCCCCAGCAAATCTTTCTGATCTCTGCTACTCATTATCCTGGCTACATGCCCAAAGCCTAATAAACCATAGGTTTCACTGTAAGTAGCCCCATCATTAGTTTCACTAGCTTGGATTACTTGGCTGGAAAAATCTTCAGCATATAGCAAGAGCACTAATAATCATGGTCTATAAAGAATTTTGATACAGTTAAATTCAGCTTGATACAAATGCGGTATTTTTGACTTAGTAGGGACTAGCAATGGCAAAGGTTTGATTGCTAGGAAAGCCAAGAAATATGAAATATTTCTCTACAAGTGCAACTGACCTTTGAAATGCTTCTTCCCAACAGAAATTTCAGTAGGGAACAGCCAGAACAGCAGTTTCCTCCACTTTTCAAAGAGAATTCTCTGCTTGTGTTAGGACTACATGACAATGGGATAGGTTTAGATCTGAAGGAATCCCAAGGGTTTACAAATTTCTTGGTCTTTCTCTGGCAGCTCTAAGACAGAATAAGAAAAGATATCTCCTATTTGGGCATGTGTTGTATAGTTTACCCAGAGGGACATAGAATTTCCTAAGCCTTATTATTCGTCCTCTCAGTGCTGTTTCCTATGTTTCCCTGGAGAGAATTAAATAAGAAAATCCCAAACTATTTTGGACCTGATTCTCTGAAATGTTGAGCCTAATGTATCCACTGAAGCCTGTTTCTTACATCTGCTCCCAATGGTTTCAGTGATTACAGAAGGTTTACAATGAGAATCATCATGCTCTCACAGGCTGCACTTATAACCCATGCACACTCTGCCGTGATGTAAAACCTATTTCTTGGACATTTATTTCCCTGAACCGTTCTCTCCACACAGGGAAGTCACTAAGATCTCAAATTCCAGTACAGTACTCTAAGCAGCAAAATCCTAAAGATGCTTAAAAATTCATTTCTGAAATTAATTTTTAAAGCAAATATTCCTTTAAAAAGTAATTCCAAACCAAGGTTTCTTCTAAAAAGTGCACACTGAGCATCAATTACCTACGGCATGCACTCCACAGGGCGATGTGCATTGTCACAGAGCTAACCATAGGCCCTCTCTCTGATAAAAGCAAACTTGGAAATTAAACCTCCATTACAGTCTGCACTTCTCAAAGACCAAAAGAATGGCCATATAAAAGTCTTCTCTTGGGGATGAGGCTGGGGTGGGGAGGCTCAGTATGAGCTAGAATGTCTTAATACTGGCATTTGTCAGTGCAGGTGGCTTTAGGCTATGAACTGATCCAAGACGTTACTGTTATTACAAAAGCAAATAAAATTATGCCTCTGTGTACAAATATCAGAAAGATGATGTAAAGCATGTGAAACATAGAATTGTAGAATGGTTTGAGTTGGAAGAGAGCTTAAAGACCATGTTGCTCCACCCTCCTTCTGTGGCCAGGGACACCTTCCACTACCCCAGGGTACTTCAAGCCCCACCCAAGCTGGCTTTGGACACTTCCAGGGATGGGGCAGCCACAGCTTCTCTGGGCAACCTGTGCCATTGCCCCACCACCATCACAGGAAAGAATTTCTCCCTAATATCTAATCTAAACCTTGACATACTGGCCACACTTGATGCTGTCCAGGATCTCTTTGGCTTTGCCAGGTCAAATTCAGCTGCTCATCAACCAGAAATAGACTTAAAAAGTGATTAGAGCAAATGTACAGAAAATAACATTATGGCATTAACTTCTATGAAGGAGTGAACAGAATATTTGACACAGTTAAATATCTTCTCCAATTTAAATTTTATGTTGTGGCTTCAAAGCCAATTAGACTATGCTACAGTCTGATGATTTGCCAAATGATCTTTTCTAAAACAAAAGTAGTTTTTGACTAACAGAGGCAAAGAAAAACTGCAACTATGGCATTTATTTGAATTTTTATAGCGTAGTATATCTAGGGCCGCACCTCAATAAAACCATTTAAGCACATTTGTAAATTCATGGACACAAGAAACCCGTACAGCAAATCACTATTCCAAAAGAATGGCTTTTCCATTGACTTACCTGAGACTGAAAAGTAACTTAATGGATGTACTTGTGAACGACAAGAAATACCTACATATGCTTAAGTTTTTGTCATTCTGCTACAAAACTCCCTAAATTAAATGAAACATAAGCTCATCATTCCCAGGGGAGGAGAACAGCCGTGACACAACACCAGTATATAGTGGGAATAAGCCAATAGAGGTCAGCAGTACATAAGAGAAATATCTTTTTAACAGCAGCCCATCAACCAGACTTACCCACAGTCATAAAAAATTCTTAACTGATATTTGGTGGAAATTTTTCCGAAAAAAATTGAGTTTTTTTTCTTAATAAAGCATTTTCCTGTTTTGGAAGCCATCAGTATTTCCTCACTCACAGTGCACATCACAGAGCTTCAAAGCTTGACTCACTCTTATATTGTGTCATTCTTTGGATGGTGACCACACAAAGGTTAAATTTTTAGTTACATATCTGAGAATTTCATTGCAAGAGGGCTTAGTCTGGTATAAATAGATATTAACTCAGACACCTCAGACTTCACCTCCTTTGCTCTAGAAAATAATGTTTTTCAATCAGAGAAATTTGGCTTTTGCTTCTTTGGTAAATTTGGTATGAATTTATCTGTATTTCTGATTATGCCAGTGCCATAAATCAGATTTTTTTTTACTTAAAATCATCTCTATTCTTCATCTTGCTTTTCACCATGCATATATGCTTCTTGCAGATAAGGTTTTTGGATACACAACTGAAGTCTGACTACACAGATTTAGAGATTTTTCTTTTTAGATTTTAAATAACTTTGAGGAAAAACAAAATTTTAAAACATTCAGAGACTGTTATGAACAACAATAATTCTGCTATAATTCAACTGTAATGATCATTTATATCCTATGAATAACAAAATTAGGAGAGACAAATCCCTTTTAATGGATACCTACTTGCAAAACACTACATTCTATTTGTCCAAACAAGTGGCTGCCTGCAGTCTGACAATCACAGATTATAGTTAACAAAAGGAGTATTAAGCTTGTAAAATAACAAAGGCAGCATGAAAAGCAACAACTTAAAACAAAACCTTTAAAAAAGGCAGAGAAATAATTACTTTTTTCGGTGGCAAGATTGTTAAAAACTAATTTGCCACCTGCTATCACAGAACAACTCTTGTTCATCTTAATGAGGAGGAAGTTCGATATGTGACTGTAGAAGTTAGCACATATTTTAACTTGATGAGGGATGAGTGCCCAGTGAAGCAACTGCAGAATGAAAGCTTCCTGCTTGCTAATTTACTACACACAGGTTACCTGTTAATGTTCTAGAAATAAAGCAGGGGATATTTATTCAAAAAAGCAGGATCCAAGAGGGACTGTTAAGAATTTTGTACTTTTTACAAATTTTAAATTTTATTTTTTTTTTGCTTTAAAACAATGAATTATTTTAGCCTTTCCTCTGTATATAAGCTTCTAGGTAACTTATTAGAATAATGAAGTCCTACAGGTTTGAGCAGATATCCTCACATGCATTACAGCCACTGGTCTCCTGAACGAAAACCAGCTTCCACAGAAACAATGGCTGATGTTGCCAAAGTGTCCCAGGGACTTAATGGAATATCTTCCATTAATCTTTGGTCCACATGCTCTGCAGGACTTTGAAATGCAAAGATTTCTCTCCTTACCTTCCAGAGTGCAAAGACAGTTGGAAAGATGATTGTGATGCTGTGTGTGCATTGCTCTCATCTCCAAGGATTTAACACACTCACAGAACAGTTCTGCAGTCTGTGGCCTCAGGTAAACCACAGACCTGGCAGGGGACAATGAATCAAGATCAAAGTGACATCAGGCCTTGACCATTAATGATTTCCTGTATTTAACATAAAACACACAGCCACAATCGAGTTGTGAGAAGGATCATTTCTAGGCTGATTCTCCCCAGCTCAGAGACGGAGGGACAGGCTTTACCCCTGTTTTATGCACCTGTAACTTCACTGACCTCATGCCTAATTTATCCCACCCTAAGAACAGAATCAAGAGCCACAGTGTATGGTCTTTTCATAATGGAGCTGTAATGGCAGTCATTCGGAAAACATTATTAATTATGAACTGAAACAGGCAGCCTTTATCCAGAGGAAAACTTACACTAATTTCAGTGATTGATTTCACTGGTAGTTTTAGCAAAAATTGCAAGTTCAGCTACTATAGGACAAAACTTTTCATTTTTAAATTAAATATAGGCAACAGAATTCAGCTGTACATAAAAAGATCCATAATTTTTCATAAACAAACATCCTTTGCATATTATCAGGACTCCTGGTGCTCTGTGCTTACAGTGTAAGTGCCACAGCCATTTCATCTTGGTGAATTCATTCAAATAGGTCCTTAAAATAATTACATTCAGTTATAGCATTGAATTTGAACTAGACAGCTATTCTCTAGAGTTTCAAGTATATTACCCTTCATTTCTTTCAGATTTGTAGAGTGACTTCATATGCTGGGGAGGAAAATTGAGAAAAAATAAATTTAAAAGCATATAACTTTCCCTGGTAGCCAGCAGAAAAAAGTTTTACGGATTTTGTTGTTCATTTTTCCATAAAAACTTTCATTGCATGGCCTAAAATTTTGTCAGCCTATCAGTAGGGAAATGACATATAAAATTCTAGTTTTATCAGAGTATTTAGTTTAGCTAAATATTTTATTAATTATGAAAACATTATTGAGGCATTAAGTTCTTATTTATGATGTACAGTGTCCTCTCAAACTCAGAAAGATGAAATTAGCTTTTGTTTTGAGGGAAATTTATAGAGAACCAAATAGCCAGGTCTTTGTACACATAAATATGCAGATACAGTTAAGGGCTGTTGCATTAAATGTGGTACCAAGTTTTCAGGGAGAGGTGGTATCAGAGCCAAGTTTTCAGGGAGAGGTGGTATCTTTTATGAGATAGAGTTGCTCAAAAGCACATGTATTACCTCTAACTGAGTAAGTTGTCCTTGATTCACAATGTGCTCCCAGATGAACACAAACCCCCTGTGCTGGGAACTCCCTCCTAAATGTTCAGAGCCACAGGGACTTTGGGGCAGGGACTTGCATTCCCTGGTCACACCACAGGCTCTCTCCAGCCATAGCTGCTCACACTCCCAGTGCTTTTACCTGATGCCACTTGTCCTCAAACTCTTTTCTTTTCTAACAGCAAACAGTGAGCCTTTGAGATATTTCCTCCATGTACTCAGTTTTCCTAGAAGGGTGCTCTTATGGGGGATCCTCTGTCCCTAAACAGCCCTTCCTGCTGCTCTGCACAGTGACCAGAATAAACAAGTAGGAAATCAATATGGAAATACAAGCAAACAAAAATTTAGCAGGAATGTTATAAAGGTTCCAAAACAGATTTTCCTGATACTTTTGCCTACAGTCACAATCCTGACAGAGATTTGTTTACTTTTATGGATCACCCATACACAAGGAGTCCTAGTCTTCAAATACCAGACCTTCTTGACACAAAAACTTGACAGAGCTAATAAAGTTTGGGTATAATGAATTTGAGAGACTCTAAACTCCTGGAAACATTCAAGGCCAGGTTGGATGGGGCACTGAGGAACCCAATCTAGCTGAAGATGTTCCTGTTCATGGCGAGGGGGTTGGACTGGATGGCCCTTTATAGGTCCCTTCCAACCCAAACCATTCCGTGACTCTATAAACACTTCACAAAACACAGTCACAAATTTGCAAAGTTTAGCAAAGCCTTGTGATGCGAGCCCAGGTCATCAGCGGGGCAATGGGGGATTGGTGAACCCAAGAACACCCTGACACCTCACAGAGCTGAGTGCGGAGTTTGAACTGCTGAGAGCAAATGCACTTGCATGGATTGGGACTCTGCAAAACATTCAAGGAGCATAGTAAATACCAGGCCTGAGAAACAGCCTTCATCTCCTCTTCCTCCTCCTCTACAAATAAATTGCAAGTAATAAAAATCAATATTATTTTGCTTAGATTTCTTCCTGTCCCCCTGCACTGCCACAGAGTTGTTTTTCAGACACCTACAGGAGGATATATCCACATTTGGATTGCAGGGAATCCCATAATCTCACAGGTGAATGCATCCTAATGAAGTAGAAAGACCTACATAATCCTTGCTTGCAGAGCAGCATCATTTATAATACAGAAAATTCCTAATGTAATTTTCTTCTTGACATGTTACACTCTTACCTCAAATTTCTTGAATTCAGAGAGGGATTTTGTTTTGTTTTTACCATAACTATTTATTTTAACTTTGACTAATTTTTTTTCTTAACGTTTACTCCAGTATGTCATGCTCTGTTTGAGAGAAGTAATTGGTTCATTCCTTCAGGGAAAAAGCAAAACACAAGCAAATACAGTTTTTGCACACAATATGCACACACATTTTTGCTTTAAAGCAAAAATAAATATTCTTTACATCCTCTAAATATTAAAACCACAAAAGTCTTTGCCCGAGTGAATATAATGTTAATTGTTTTAGATTTATGGTATTCTTATACCACAGTTTAATAGTGTTTCTTACCAACCAAGTGAGAAAGCTTAGCTACCCTAAGTAAATAATATCAGCTACTGCAAGGCAAGAAAATGCTGTTCTGGTTACAGCAGTGGACTAAGATTAATAAGGTCTTAAATTCCAGATTCTGTCACTGTCTTGCTATGTGACATTAAAAAAGATATATCTTCATGCCCTGCCTTTGGTTCCCTCCTATAAAACAGAAAAGTAAGAACTGTAAAACTATTGGACAGAACAACATTCTGGTTTTGTGCTGAATCACTGGCTTGTGTAGTGGGACCATAATGTTGGTTAGGGCTTATCTGCCATACTGTAACAATTAATAAATGATAGCAATCTATGCCTTCATGAACAGAAATATATTGTGGGTTTAATGTAAAGGGAGAAATGCTAGTCAAATAAAATTAGTCATGTACGAAATCCTGGGCATGTTTTGCACCTGTTTTACTCTTCATAAAAAGGTAGATAAATCACTGGAAATGCTTTCTATATTAATGTTTGTTTATGGATTTATATTTCCAGGTAAAGTTGCACTCAACTGTTGCCACACATAAGATACCACATCTGATGTGGAGGGAAAAGGCCAATAGCTGTTGTATTTTCTTTACAATGTGCTTTACTAATCTCACACAATCTGGAAGGAGAAAAGACTGTAATGGATTTGAGTGCCACAGATTATATTTGTTAGGTAATTTGTCAAAAGTGCTTAAATGCTCACAAGAGTTCATAAAAGCTTCAGAAAAGATAATAGCACTCAAAAGCATTAAAAGGAATAAGAGAAGAAGCAGTGGAATGCATACAGTGCAATTAATTAATTGCTTTGCACTCTTTCTCACTGTTCCTGCTAGCAAAATCTCCAGCAGTAGCCAGGATGAGCACAGTAATTAATCTTTTTTATCATCTGAGATCAGCATGATTACTGGGCACACCTTTTAAGTGGAAATCGAGCCTGACATCCTGCCCCTAATTACTCACAGTCATGATTAAAGTTGGTGATATAAAAAAGAATAATGGCACAACACAGATTTACAAAATTCCACTCAATAAAGGGATTAAACCCAGAGATCAACATCAACACTTTAGTCACAACACCCTCTGTGTAATGTCAGCCAAAAGCAGGAAGGAACTAAAAGTTAGATCTGACAGTATTCAAGGCAGTACTGAAGAAACAAGACGGGATCAGCTTCCAGCCACATGGAACGCAGCAAACATCTCTCTTACGCATTGCAGAAATGGAGAGACCAAAATGAAAACATGTAGGAATGCAATTCACTGAGATGCATTTGACACAACTCTATATTTTAATGAGTCATTTTTAGAGTCAGGTGGTTTGACAGGCCATCACACAAGTACATGAATGAATCATAAGCAAATTACTTTTTTGAATCACTGACTAGGGAATGTTGTCAAACTCTAATTTATTAGTTGTGTTATTTATTCGGATGATTGTACCATTTATTTTGACAAAGATAAATCAATGTTCAGTATTAATGTAACAAAAGCTATCACACAGAATGCTTGATGCTGTATGTGCTGAGAGGAGCACAGCTGTGAAGCTGGTGCTTAAAGGGGTCATGTACAATAAAATTTCATATTACTTTGACTTAAACCCAGGAACTTCTGAAAAGCCACTCTGTGAAGTACCTCCCAGACCTGTGTAAGTCTTCTAGGAAAATAAACATTATTTTTTGCTGAATAAGAAGGAAGCAAGCCAGGTTTATGCAAATCAACTGATATGAAATACAAGCGGCTCAAGACAACCCTAAGAGGTGTTGCCTTAAATTTTCTGATTTATTTGTAATGGTGTACAGTTTATAACAATAAGTGAAATAGAAAACTGAGAGCTTGATCCTGCAACATATTCATGTGATTTAAAATGGAATAATATGGAAGACTCAGAATCTGGAAAAGATTTCTAAGCCCAGGTACGCTTACTTGGTAAATACTCAGTTTTATGACGACACAGCCAGATTGGTCAATGGCAAAATTGTTCACAAGTTCAGTGAACTAAATTCTTACCAGAAACTGATAGTCACATGTCTAAGTTTCAATAAATCCACTTTTACATTATTACTGTCAGTAATATGGGTCTGAATTTCAATGTAGCACTGCCAGCCTGGACTGACAGCTCCCTACTCTTGAAAAGCTGTCTTCATTTCTATAATTTAAATATAATGAAGAAGAAAAAAGAAAAACAAGGCAAGTCATCATGTCCCAACCATTACAGTGTTCTCTACAATTCACAATATCCTAAGGAAATTAAAAAACAAGAAGCATGGCAAATCCAGACACAAATCATTACCCCAACTCTCTCATTTTTCTCCCTAAAATTGTGGTAACAAGAAACTACACTTGCATGCATACCAAAAAAGATTAGAACTTACTATTCTGAACAAGAAGTAACACAAAATTAGTTTTCCAGACAAGCTCAGCTGATTTGTACAATACTAGACAAAGTAAGATCACAAAATAGATCAGAAATTTGTTAAAATCCATGAATACAAAATTATACATTTGGCTTCTCATAACACCATCTTTTGGATAAGTATTAATAATAATATCAGACACTTTACCACACAAGCTCTAGCAAAAAGGCTCTGATTGTAGGTGAAGTTCAGGAAACCATTATTAAGAGTGCTATTAAGGGGTGTTCTGGTATGGTAGAGTGATACACTTTCCCACTCACCTAGGACACGTCTGGAAGCATTTGTACTTTGACAGTGCACAGATGCTCAACTTAGAATTGAGATCCCACTGTGAAAGGTAATAGGTATACAAAGGGAAAGATGTTAGGCTGGTAAAATGTGCATTTCGCTCCCCATATTAAAAAACAAAAGAGAAGGAAAAGCAGAGGAAAAGAAAAAGTGATGGTACAGTTAACCTTTCTACTGTGCACTGCAGTTATTTAAAACACAAGTAGATTTGGAACAAATGAGGGCTCCATGATCCTATGCTTTAACTTGGAAGGTGTGAATGTGTCAGCACTGGAACTGGTAACACAGATTGATAGAGCAATGAAATAAATGTCAAAGCCCACGTGAAAAGCAAGAATGTGGATGAGTGCACAAAAACACCTCATCCTGACTGTATTGTGGTAGCATAAGGACAAGGACAGCTCTACCTGTCTCTGAAATCATCAGCCATTCTCCCTTGCTCTCTGACGGCCCCTTGGCCTGTAGTTCACGGTCCCTGGTTTAAGTCAAACAGCTGTTTTTGCAGAATCAATAGAATAAATCAGAGCGCAGAGTCATCCATCTGTGAAGACAGTTTACTCTGTTTTCTCTGCTAGGAACAATGTTTAGATGACTGTATAAGAAAACTAAGTGAATTGTTTACGACAGCACTGGGAGCAAGCAGCCAGTGCTGGTTTGTAATGGGGTTAAATCTGATAAGCTGAGGCTGTGACAGATGGGTCTCCCCAAAACGCTTAAGAGAGTCATTGCTTCTCTTTCCAGTTGCTCAGTCAGTTGTTGTAACTAGATCACTCATTGGGAAGAGGAGTGTCTTACATTTTTGGGTGAAATAAAAAAAAAGAAAGTTTGAAATTAAGTAAGTTAAGCAACATTTAGATTAAATTCATTTAAATTTAACCACTGTTTTGAAAAATTTTCATACACATTCCCACAGATCTGGGAACTTTGTAACTTTAAAAGTCATCACTTTTCCAAAGGCTTTGCAAAGAATTTTCAAGTATTTTACCTTAATTATTTGTTGAGTTCAGGTTAAACTCACACATGATTTCTATTTCCACAATAACTCATTCAGAAAAAAAATCCAGTTTTCCAAACAAGATGAAAAAAATCCCACATTTTCAAATGGCATTTTCTCATCTCTCAGAACTGTGTTAGTCATTGCTGTAAGTTTATCCAATATGTTTTATGAAAATCTTACAAAACTAAGATGACAGATTGGTTTAGATGTGACATCCTTAAATTTGTTTTTCTTTTGACTTCTGTTTTCATTACAGAGGTATTGAACACTTGATTGAAATACCAAAGCTTAAATCTGCTAATACAGATCTCAAAGAAAACTTGGAAGGAGTATTCAGGCCTGAATTTGTGCCATTCTCTTATCCATCTGTTAGAAAAATTGAAAGGCCAGATGTTTCTTTGAGAATTTATCCCACATTGGTAAAGTTCAGTGAGTCAACTACTATAGCTGTATTTCTGCAGATTTGGTAACACTTTGACACAACTTTGTTTCCTGAAATAAAAAGACATGAAACTATTATTTTAATGAATTTTATTTGTTTATTTAATAAAACAATTTTTAATTTTTCTACTTAGAGCAGTTTATATTTTGAGCATGGAGAAGCAGTTCAGCCTTGCCTGCCTCTGCCAGCCCCTGGCCTGTGAAGAAGCTGCAGCCAGGCACAAAAGCCACTCAGTGCTGAGCTTTCAGACACCCAAAAGATTGTCCTCAGCTTTCCCAAGACTTTCTCTACAGTAAACTGGTGCTCCATACTTCCCTTTCTTTGTTTCCATCGTGGCTTCACCTCCTCTCCCACACCTGGGTTGTCCTGTTTGCCCAGCACGACATGGAAAAGGGCAAATGCTGAGCACTGCCATGTTCAGCCACAGAAAACCCCAATATTAGCATCCAAATCCACACCCAATATTTCCACTTGGTTTAGAGCCTGAGAATTGAGCCAAGTAGTTCAGCCTGTGCCATGAAAAGGTTTCACCAATGCGAAGAAGTGGAAGAAGGTGAGGATTTGGACAACTGGGTTCTGGAAATAAAAGGAGAGGCAGGGAAGGACTATTAAATTAGTGTTTTGGCCTTCTAAGAATACTGCTTTCATGCAATAATCATGCAAATGAGAGGATATTTTATCTATGTAGCCAAACACAGCCACACAAGGTTATAAACATGTCTGGGCTAAGATATTCTCCTGATTAGTCAATGTAATAAAAAAGGAGAAAGACTAATCTATGCAAATTAAAACATGCAGCAGAGCCTTTGTAATATCCAAAGCTGCTTAGTCAGGCTTCAGAAAGACAACATACATTTTATGGTTGACACACAAAGCAGCACAGCTGGGAATTGCCTGCTGGGAGCTAAATGCTACCTGTAGGCTTTGGTACCTTTACTGCCTGTCACCTGGTGCAAAGGCTTAACAGTGTGTTCTAGGAAAACCTTGGGCTGCTGCCAGCAGTCCTGAAGACACAAGTTAAGAGGCTTTGTTAGAAAAACTGGGTATTTGTTCTCTTCTGGTTTTAGAAGACATAGATGCAACCAGGGCAGGATTTTGATCTTTAAAATCTGAAGATATATTTAGTACAGTAAAATTTACTAACTTTAAAGGCATTATTGAGTAAGACAAATACAACTAATTTTGAAGAATGACTAAATACTGGAAAATTTACAATAACATCAAGCAAATGTTATTAAATAGTCCACTGTGAATGGTAAACTACTGCCCTGGTTAAGAAGCTCAAATATTCCTCCATTTGTTCAGATACATAGAATTAATTAACAGGTTTTATTTTATAAGCTTTGCTGAAGTTTTCATAGATTATTAACTTATCAATCTTGTCATAATATTCTTTTTTTCATATTTCTAGGATTATTGGTAACAGTAAAATAGTAACTGCCAGCATTTGGGGAATTCAGACTGTCCAGATTCTAACAGAAGAAAGCAAAAATGTTAAACGGAACCTCTTGGATGTGACAGAGAAAGATTATCAGAATAGTCTGAGCAACAAGAGATTGTGACCTGCTAGGCCCTAAAGCTTTGTGACACATAAATATGGGATGTATCCACAGAAATTAAAACCTGGTAATTTTCTTTTACTTAAACTTACTCCACATTATTTTTCAGATTGAATTGTTTTCAGTAGCTTATGGAAAACAAACAAACAAAAACAAAGAGAGCAAGAAACCAACCCACAAAATATTTAAACTTACTGAAAAAATACACCTTGAATGGAAAAGTAATATGTTCTACACTCGTTTCCCATGATAACAATACTTTCAATTATATGTAAAGAATAGCTGCTGCACTTGATGACAGATCCTTTCAAAATTGTCAGCTAAGTCAAATCACTGCACTGTGCATATTCCAAGTTCACACAGTGTTTGGCTTCCTTTGGGATAAAGGGGTAGGGATCTTTACCTACTTAGAAATAACTTTATTTAGCCAAATACAGCCCAAGTTATTCAAAATTGTACAGAGAAGCACAGGCTACATAATTTATGACAGTAATTAAAGCAAATTACATATTATTGGTTATTTTGGGAAGCAAAAGGACTTGCACTCCCCCATGGACGAGGGCTTGGGTGATCTTTAAGGTCTCTTCCAACCCAAACCATTCTGTGGTGTTTATATGATGCTTCTTGAACTGACCCTGAAAGTGAACAATCAAATGCTTAATCAGTAAATTCACTGCTAAGCCAAACATTGCTTTAAATGGTTATTTTACTGCAGTAGAAGTTCTATTTCTGCTGGTCCTTTAGAAAAGTAAATTACATACATAATATCTCGACCAGAAATATTCCGTTGTTCTTTGTGAATGGGAAACAGGCATATGGAAATTTCTGACTCCAGTGGATTGGATTGCTTCCATTCCTCACGGTGCACAATGTCCATTTGGTGAGCAAGCTGGAAACAGCAGAGCTCCTCGTAACATTTCTTTAAAAAGCACATTTGTGGCTATTTTGTTAATAGAGAAAACAAACCCTCTAGGGCACGAGCACCAGTTTAATACCAGGGAAATACATCTTGAATGACAAAATATTTCAGAGTTGTATGGCCACAGGTGTGCTTAATGAGCTGTATCTAGAGTCTGGAAGTGGGAAAAAAGAGAGGGCAAACATCATGACATAAAATGTTAAGTGAATGCATTCATCATATCTTTCAAGCACTTTTAAATGGTCAAACTGAAATTGATTTCCATGCTCGTAATAACCTCCTCTAAAAGAATGAAGGACTGGGTAATGAATTTACAGACACTGATCTGTAAACGATCAGCTTATCTGAAGTAACTGGTTAGAAACACTTGCTATTCCCCGGAGTGTAACTACCACCACCACCTTTTAGCAAAAAGCCAGGGCATCTGCAGACTCTGAGTTCCTCAAAACCTTGCAAAGACACATTGTAAAAATTGAGATCACTGTGGGCTCAGCAAAGGCCGGAGGAAAACCACGTCTGACAGCTCTGCTGTTATCCTGGCTGTCGTTTTCCCAGTGCTCTCTACCTCTCCCTGTACATTTGGGGCATTTGCCTCTTCTGTGCTTTCTGATGTGAATACCTCTTCTGCTAAATGCCTCTGCAGTACCTGCTCTTGTCTTTGCTGTGCCTCCTTTAGGCAGAGAGTTTATCTTAGTTGGGCAGGTGGAATAGTCTGTCAGTGATAGGAGAAGGCAAAGCTGTTATTTCTAGAGCTGTAAAGGTTTACCCACAGGCTTGAGTCAAATTTGCAGGAAGCTTTAGGAAACCTCTTCAAGACTGAGAGAGATATCAATTTTATTTCCTCTTGCATATTTAAAGTCAGAAAAGCAAAAAAGGAAAGAAAAAAAAAATAGGAAAAGGGCAAGTTCTGTCTGGATGAGGGAATGAACAGTGCAGCAGCAAATGTGAGGGATAATATAAACTATTCCATGGAGTAAAGACAAAGGCCAACTCGATATGCTGCAGAAGAGCTTCAAGGCACTGAGTCAAAAGAAAGACAAAATGAAATATAAATTACAATGAAGTGATATATGTAAGGAAAGAAACTGCATGCTGTGGTTGGGTCTGAAATAGTTACCACCACAAAGGAATGGGATCTCAAGGTCAGGGTTTCAGAGAAAGAAACTCACTGACCATATCGACTGTTACAAAATACTGATGGAAAGAATGCAAAGCCCATTAGGCACAGTAACCCAAACTGAAATAAAGCAAAATAGGAAATATTACAGCAGAGGACACAGATTGTATACAATGGGACTTCTGAACCTGGAAAAGATAAAATTGAAGTGGGACTGGAAAGAAATCTAAGAAATCTGGAATTATGAATTAATAGGTAATACTGGTTCACTGCCTTCTTAAACAAGGATTAAGGGGCATCAAAAGATGGTATCTCACAGCAGGTTGGAACAAAAGATATTTCTCTATACATCCTGCATACATCAAGATGTTATGATATCACTTCCCAAAGGATTTACAATGTTTACCTCAGTTCATAAAACGGCTGGACAAGTTTATGGAAGAAAAATCCACTGACGATTATTGAATAGCAAGTCCTCCACTAAAATTTATGAAATCTGTGATTATGATGTGCTGGAAGGCATCAAAGTATTCTAGAGAAGTCTCACAACCAGACTATCCTGTCTTAAAGACCTTCTTAAACACCTGAGGCAGGCACTACTGAGGGTGGGGACAGATCTCAAGTCTGGGTTTAGTACAACCAAAACCAGGTTACTCAGGTAAAAATGACCTACTTGTGTTCCTTGTTGAATGGATATGGTAATTAAGTCTTTGTTTAGAACACAGCAAGATTGGAGCAGAACTTACACTGAAAAAACAAGAAGTGTTTCTGCAACTGGAGTACTGGAGATGTGGAATTGGAATTAGAGACTTGCATGGTCATAAAACCAAATTCAAAATCCCCATGGAAAACCATGCTCTATCCAGAGCAGGACTCAACAAAATTCAAAAACCTGGGTGAACAAATTAATTGTAGGCCTGCAGTAGCTCAGGCTTGCTCTACTACTGCACTGTTGTCTTACTGGAATATTTAACAGCTGTCCACAAATGAGGTTTGCCATCCAACAACCCCTGTTTATTTTTGGTGAGTATCTTCAACTACCTGCTGACTACTTTTCTATGAAAGCAGCATCTTACTTAGATACATATGCTGAACATGCCTGTGATTAAATAGTAACAGGTCAGGATAGCAAACTACATCCAGCTCAGGGCATGGAGGGGATCTCAGACCTTTAACTGTATCAGTTCAATCTATACAAGCCCAAAAGTTAAAATACTCATTCGCATAATCAAGCTCTTGATTGCCAGATCAAGCTTGCCTGCTGCCTCATTACTGCCTCCTCAGGCCCTCCCTGACCATATGCTCTAGCCTGGAAGCAGAGGAGCTGCCAGATCCCGGGGGTCCAGGCTCTGGGACCCACACGTCCCCTCTGCCTCCGCACTCTGCCAGGGGCACATCCAGCCGCGGGGCTTGCTGACACTGCTCCCAAGCATATTCCATGTGTGGATGCTTAAAGAAGCCACTGGCAGGTTGCAACCTTTGCTCACATCCATGCTGGAGGAAGCACTGGAGAAGCACAGGGCTTGCTGTGAGAGCCCTCCAGCTTTTCCCTGGCTGCAAGCCCTGGAGACCTACAGGAACAAATCTGGGGTCTGTGTCCTTCATTCCAGCAGTGCTACCATAAAGCACTTTGTCTGAGTTTTCTTCAGGGTGGTGGCAGGGGAAATGCTTCTGTTGTGCCAGAGATTGAGAAAAAGAGAAAAAAGGAAAAAAAAAACCACTATCCAACACCCTCACTAAACAAAAAACCCACAAAAAAACCCAGATCTGATCAAACTTTGATTACTTGTGCTTAATTCTGATCTTCATGTTAAATGTTAGAGAAAATGCAGATAAAGATACAACACTAATTGTAACACTCCATGGCACCCACATAAAATTCAGACTCAATTTTGCAGAGTGAAGGGGGAGGAAGGAAAAAATGCAGAGAGTCCAGAAATGAACCACAGGAGAGCTACAAGATGACCAGGGAAATGAAAGAAAGAGCTAAAAAGTAGTTTCAAATACATCTGCAATTCAGCTAAACAACAGCTCGTGATGGGACTTGGAAACAGTTTTCCAAGGGACAAAAGCTAATACTGAACGAGTTGTTTCTCATTAGCCCATGTCTGTGCAATTAACTGAGTAAGACGAAGACCGAAGCCGAGCTCAGAAGTTATCTTCACAGCTTTCTTAAACTGTGAAATAATGGCTTCAGGGGAGTTGTGGGAACTCTACCACTTCTGGGATATTTAAAAAACTACAGGGGGCATAATCCTAAAAACATTATTTTAAGAGGGATTTTTACTAGCAAGTACTTAACAGAGCAGTTCCATTAATTGCTAGTAGCTTTTTATTTATTAAAACTGAAAATTGCTGGGGTTGTCCAGTAAATTGCTTTTGTGGTAAGTGTTCCCTGAAAGCAGCAATTTTTACAAGCTTAAATAATATTAGTGCCACCAGATTAACACAGTATTTGAGAAAACTTACATGCAACATTCAAAGTTTATTAAGAATCAACTGCTAAAGACAGCAATTTACCCCAACTCTGGATTATATTACCTTATTGCTTTAATTCTCCATTTAGCCACTTAGAGCTCAATTTCATCTTATTTCAAATCTTATATTGTTTTTTTCTTCATCTTTCTGTTGCTCTTTTATTCCACTTTTTCTCTTGTTCCCTTAGTCTCTATTACTTTTACTTTTCTTGTCCTCTCCTGCATATACTGGTCCATTCTGTATTTTTGCATCATTGGTGTCACACATGCCCTGCCAGAATCCACCTTTTCAATTCTCTTCTTGTTTTTACCTCATGTGCCCTTTCTTTTTTTTCAGTTATTCTCCAGTCTTTGTGGCTCCCTTTAGCATTTTTCATTCAATGCAATATTTGCATTTGGTTATGCAGTGCAAAAGAACATCACAGCTCAAACAATTTCACACAAACATGCTTCTCCTTATGGCTGTCCTTTCTTGTGGCTTCTGTTTAGATAATATACACATTTTGTTCAATTTTATTTAAATGCCATAAGGTCAGGACTAGGAATAGTCATTTGAAGACACCAGAAAGCAAACTGAAAGGAAATAAAACATTTCAGTAGGAAATAATATGGCTCTTTAACTGTTATCTGTTAGGAAATACAGATAGAAAAGAAAGGTGAAAAATAGGTTTAGAGATCAGCTTTTTTCTTAAGAAATTGTTATCTTTTTACTTCTAGTAGGTAAGTTATGATTACAGTACATTTCCCCTTACCTATTCCATCTTTCCACCACATACACTTTTTATTTTTATCTAGACCCAGATACAACTCATGCTTCTTCTTCAGAGGCGTCATACATTTTTCCCCCTATGCAGATGCTCAACATTATTCCTTAACCCACCAAATCTTTTCTTGTCTCACAGTCATCATAGCTACCTGAGAATTTAGAGTAGACAAACAAAAAACATTGTCCCTTTTTTGAGCTTTCTTGGGGTTTGTTTTGGTTTTGGTTGGTTGGGGTTTTTTGGTTGGTTGGGGTTTTTTGGTTGGTTGGTTGACCTGCTTGTGGGTGTTTTTCCCCCAGACTGGAATCAACACATTTCTGATGTAATTTGAGCACCAAAAAAATATTAAAAATGCCTTCAACAGCCGCAGACTAGAACATCACCTGTATACAAAATAATTTAATCTCTCCCTGGCACATGGAGCAACTCTTCCTATTTAAACAGCCGTAGTTGTATCTGCACAGATTGTTCCTGAGAGAAGCTTGGGTGGCCCTGGCTGGGTGCAAGAGGCAGCTGAGGGCTGCAATGAGTGTGACACAGTGCTGTCCCTGGGCTGCTGTGGGTGCAGTGAATGTGACACGGTGCAGTGAGTGTGACACAGTGCTGTCCCTGGGCTGCTGTGGGTGCAGTGAATGTGACACGGTGCAGTGAGTGTGACACAGTGCTGTCCCTGGGCTGCTGTGGGTGCAGTGAATGTGACACGGTGCAGTGAGTGTGACACAGTGCTGTCCCTTGGCTGCTGCACCCTTCATTCTTGTTATATTTGCACACTCAAGTGCTACTTCAGCCTTTACACTTAATTTCCCTGCTTGGGATAAAGGTGAGGACAGGAGTGGCTGCTGGTTCCTGTTTCATTCAAATGCTCAACCAGGATTACTCAACAGTCCATCTCTGATCAGCCAGAATAGCACAAATGTTGCCACTTTTAAAATCATAGTACATTACAAATAGTCAAAAATTTTAATGCATAGGTGGATAGCTAAAATAATAGCATCCTCGAAGAAGAAAATATATAATAAAAGTAAAAGGAGGAAGGAGCAAATTCTAATTAGTTCCTCTTCAAAAGAATACAGAGAAGAAGAACCTCATCTTAATAATGGTTTTCACACACTGATTTTCAGTCTCATTTTTATGCTGTTCTCTGATTAGTAACAGAGACATGCATAATATTTCAAACACACCCAGGTACATTTACTTAGCTGATGTGCTTTAGAAGGTTCTTCATTTAAATAAGAAACTAGCCTCAGGCAAGTGCCTCACAAGAAATACTTGCTAATAGATGCTCAGCCCTATATCTTAGCTAGTAAAATTAAGTTGCTGTCGAAATAGATTAATCAACTATCATGCAGAAAAGAAATACATACACAGTGGCACTGTGAAGACAAATTACTAAACCAATTTTATACCTAGATAATTCTCCATTTTTAATTCAATTATCTATTCATTTCGTTGCCTTTATTCAAAAGGCAAATACCAGTTTCTACTTTCTTAACACTAGCTGCAAATAAGAAATGAAAGACATTTCATGTAAAGCTCACCTTCTCCAGCAAAGACAAAGGTAGAAGATACAGAGGGTTATGTTGCAAAAAGCCTTACCATAAGTGTTTATGATGTCTAGAATAAACACAGACAACTACTGGTACAGGTTATTCAAAAGCACAACAGACCCGAATTTTTACTGTTATCCTTGTCCATTGTATTTAACAAGCAGCAGAAATTATAGCATGGCAGACAGCAAAACACTCTTCTGTTATAACCTCAGGATTAAACGGTCCTGAGCAGTGACCTATGTGTAGGTGAAGGGAATTTTTCTTTGGCTTCTTTCTGTATGCTACAGTGTTGTGTGATAACCACAGCTTGCACCATTCTTGATGGATTTGCAGACTGCCACTGAATTAGACCTGTTTGCTGTAATTGGAACAGGGGAAGCTGTTGCTCATGTTCAATGAAGCTGGGGACTCAGGATGTAACATCTTTCCAGACATAATTACATCAAAGCTGGGTCAAATTAAGAACTAAAGTCTTTAAATAGAGATTCTAAGGCTCTGTAAGTCCCGCTAATGGTTTGTCTGAGTTTTTAAGACAGACTCTTCAGAAAATACAAAGTGTTCAGCAAAATCTGATGATAGGGCATGTTTTCACAAAATAATATGATACTTTTCAATGATTATTTTGTGTCAAAAGCAGAATGAGATGAGGCAACATATGAGAGGCAACATATCATAAGGCAACATATTTCTGGGATCATAAGAAATACACCACCACCACCAGTCCCTGCCACCAAAAAATCCTCATGAAATTTTTATTTTTTTTCCAAATCTGTGCCCCAAATAACACATTTATGTCTTTTATGTAAGGAAAAGTCACTGATTCATCTTAAGTCCAGAAACTTTCATGATTTTTTTCCTCTGAATTTCTTAGATGATGCTGGAGCTCAAAGTGAAAGAGAAGCTAGTGGGGACTCTGCTGTTCTCTACAAGGACTTAACCAGCCTTGGATTTTATCGAGGAAATATCAGTTTCCTTGTTTAGTATCTTCAATATGATTAGCACAAATACTGAGATGGATTCTGAAAATATGTTCCAGGTTGAGGTCAAAAGGAGTCCCAGAAGAACACGATTTTTTTTATTGCCCATTGTAATGGGGTAACAGTCTAATGACTAATTTCCCATATGATAGGCTCTGTGCTTATTTGCCTATACCTATGAGCAGTTTCTACATTCAAAGCATAGAGACAGAACTGGTAAAGGCTTTTTTCTTTCTGTGTTCTGCTGAACCAGTGAAATCACTCAAGGTTAATACAATTAGATGATGGATAAAGTTCTTGATGGATGGGACTGCAGTGACACTGAAATATGTGGTGCTCATTCTATTAAGAGAGATTTCCACATCCAATGCAATTAAGGGAGGTACAGATGTGAATATGAGAGTAGCTGGAAGAAGAAAAAGCAATGGCTTCATACATCCGTAAACCTCTATAAAAGACATTTGAATTGAGACAAATACTGGTAGCAAGATCATATTTCTTCTTCTGATGAAGAAGGTCAACTCAAGGGGCAGCATTCATACACTGTGTCAAAGCTGTGAAATCCTCAAATGTTCCTTGGGTGGGATTTTCCTGGAATTTGCCTGTCTGCCATGCTGCAGAAACTGAGAGGCATGCAGGATGAGGCAGTGCATACTGTGGAATGAACCTACTCTCGGGCTGGAACAAGACTCCCAAGACACTTTAAAAAGGACATACCTTTTTAAAAACTTTTAGGGATAATATAAAGGTAAAAAGGTGCTTCTTGGCTTGACTTTATCACATGAGTCTTAAGTCAAATAAGCATTTTGAAAAATGAGCTTTTATTTCTTTCCTCAAAAAATCACAAACAATAGGAGTGATATTTACAAACATCAGAAGCAATGTTAGAAACAAAGTTATGTTCTGAAAGAAATTAAGCAGAACGTGATGCTACTTGCAGTTCTATTACTGGTTCCTTGGCCAGTGTGAATTCTCCTGGAACTAGAGCAGACACAGGAACAAAACCGAAGCTGATGAGGTTGTTCTAATCTTCATTTGACAACCTTTCATTTACAAGCATCAGAATAAGAAAAGTGTTGGTAAAAGCACCAACCCAGCACGGGATCTTTACACCAGCTCTTTCCCATGTGAATTCTCCAGTGTCTAATATCTCTGTGCTCATATTTGACTCTCCCTTTTCCAAACCCTTCAGTATCAAAATCACTGGAATTTCATTTTTCTGTCAAACCTGGCTTAAGCTGGACAACTGATTTTGCAGTTATCACCTGCATCCCACCACTTGCATTCAGAGATCCTATGACGGTAAAAGTCCCATTTCCCCAGTGGACATGAACAGAAATTAGCCACTAATGCTCATTAACATTTTGGCATTAAAAAGGGGACAAATTATCAGTAAACCTCTGAAGGTTTTTTTCTCTGAGGAAAAAGCATGGATTTTTTCTCGTGCAAATAGTGTTGGCAAACCCACAGTACTACAAACTTTCTGCTTGGAAGTCTTTGTCAGCAGTCAAAGCTTCACAACATAACAGACTAAAACGTCTACCTTACCCCAACTGTAAACTACTTGCTTTTCTTCCTATGCTCTTTCATAATGTGTGCAGATCCATTAAAATGGAGGGCAGCTTTCCATCATAGCAATAACTGTCACATTCTTCTGCTAATAATAAGCACCCCTGGAAATTAATCTGCTGGTACAACTTTTATAACCATTTTTTCACTCTGCTTTCCTCAATTACAGAGGAGTTATGCCTACCTGGTGTGTTTCCTTAGTGTCTCTTATCACAGATCACAGGCACGCCAGGTCTCCAATTCAATAGAATGGAAACTTCTGATAGAAAATTACATTTTTAAACCTGGAAAATATTCTCTGTGCTGACCAAGGGAATACATCTTGCTGGACCAGAGAAGGAAAAGGAAAGGGAAAAGCAGAGGGAGAAGGAGAGGGAAATTTGCCTACTCTTTATTGTAATGATTCTATGAGAATTATCAAAAGAGGATTTTTGCTGCATCATCAATTCCAGTGTATGAAATGTAATTATTCTTTAAATATGGACAGCTCAGAATTAAGAACTACATTTTTATTTAATTCTGACACTGAAAAAGATACCTGCTCAAATCTGCCACCAAATGACCACTATAAATTACTTGGCAAATGCCCATGTTAATGTTTTCAGTACACCACGGCATTTTAACAAGCACATCTCATTACAGGACATGCAATTTCCTCACCTTCACTTTGCAACAGTACTATTGTTCTTAATGTTTATGCTTGAAAGGAAAAAACAAATATTTATCACATTTACTGAGGAAAGTTGTGGTTATGTCTATTAGGAGCACTTTTCCAAAGTACAAGTATCATTCTGGGTCTCATCCAAGAAGGCTTCCAACTCAACAAATGACCAAAGTAATCAATGCTTTAGTGTAGGACCAAAGAGAATGTATGCTTCATCTGTATATCCACATAGGCAACACCGCCAGAATGGTTTGCACTGGGATTTATTGACCTTTTAGGCAGATTCTCTTCCCTTAACAGGCTAAACATAGACCTACTTAAAATGATCATTTTAATGAATGTAAGAAAAATGCACCAAAGGCAGCAATAGAACCAAGACATGCAAGTACTAAGATACTAGAGACAATAAATTCAGTCATGCTTTGATTTCAACAGAAAAATTAGCCAGGTTTTCTAGCTTTGCTATAAAGTTCAGGAAAGTGACCACCATTCCATGCAGGTATCTATTTGAGCTGCTATGACCTGAGAGCTGAATTTGGTCACATCAAACATCCTAATGAGAAAAGAAGTATGTTTAAAATCCTGCTCTTATGCTAATCAGCACTGCCAAGCCTCCTTGGCAAAAAGGCAAGAATATTGCTTCTGCTGCTTCCTTCCTGTATTTTATCTGGCTCTGAAGAGCTCTGTGAAGATATATAGCAGCAACCTTTCCAATCTGCGAGACACCATTTATCACCCGCTCAGACGAGTTCTGACGCTTGAACAGACCACAAGGTGTTTTATAACTGGTATCAAGTAAAAAGAAAAAAAAAAAAAAAAAAAGTTACACAATGGACAAGGATATTGCAGGGACAGGTTTTTCTCCATGCTATTGACCCTGTAGACCTTGGGGTGAGTTTTCTCCTTGGTACTGCTACCTAGTTCACAAAAGATGCTGATTTTTTTCAGCTGCAAGGTATTATATATCTTCCAATTCCTTCACACAAAGTCTGCCAGGCACACTGGCTATCCTAGCAGGAACAAAGCAGTTATTCATGAGAGATGACAATGGTCTTTTGAGATTCAGGGGATATTACACCTTCTCTATTAGATATCCAGTTCCCAAACTATTTCACTTCACTATTCCTGATAGCACATGGTTAAGGATCATTCACCAGCTAAACAGGTGAATCCCTTACACATTAATGAAATTTAGGATCTTGACTTCTGCCAGTAGGGTGATATGATGCAGTACAGAGAAATTACTGGAGAGGATTAACATGAACACCAAGTCACTGAAGCACACTTGCTACTGAAATCATGGTTCCCAGATGATTTCTCTAACAGCTGTAGTTTTGTTTCTGACACAGACATGTCTTTAATGCCTATCCTTCCAAGATCAGCTAACAACCTTCCAAAATCAGTTTCTACTAAATAAGGCTGCCTGTTCCATCCAGGTTTCCTAGTATAGCACTTACTACACCACATCTGTTTTTAAGCACGAATCATGATATTGCATAAAAGAGCATGTAAGTTTTTTTGCTGTCTCTGGAGAGAATGATGATCAGCAGAGCACATTTCCATCTTCTAATTTTCTAAACACTGATTTTACTATTACTGTAACCCAGGAGACTTTTCAATATTTAGAAGTATTTTTAAGGTCAAATGAAACATATTTATGTTTACCTTTATATTTAACAAAGAAAAGCCAATGCCATAAATTAATAAAGCCTCTGTGTACCGCAGGAGATGTGGACAGTGAGAGGGGGATCTAACAACAGCTCCTGCTTTGGAGGTATTTATAGATGGAATCTATAAATTGCTTCTCATGGCTTTATCCAAGGACGCTCAAAGATCCTACATCATTATGACCCAACATCCATGTTTTGTGGTTTCTACTCCACAGACAACTTTGCAGCAAGATTCTTGTACAGCTCCACTAGTTTCCCCCTCTGGACAACGCCTATTTCCCTCCTTTTGTCTGAAGCTATAGCTGGCTGTTGTTTCCCAGACTGAAAGTTCCTTGCTACTTGCAAGGACCAGCTCCAGGAAGGGTGGGTTAGAGCCATACAGCTTGTTCTAAGGTCTGGAGTTATTCCAGAAACCACTTGCAAAGTGATACTCCCTCTTGTTTTGCTTTGGGGACTGCCTCAGACTTACCACTCAACACTTACTCCTTTCTGTGGATTCTGACAGAAAAGAAAAAAAGAAAAGGCTCACATAAAACTGTGATGGATTCTGGTTAGTCTCAAGCTTTCTGCACAATTTTCTGCTCTGGCACTGAGAGCTGGGATTTTCCAAGGCATCTAATTTCAGTGCCCATGTATCACTTTCACAGATGAACCTCTGGGAGAGGGGATGAGGAGAACTGCAAAATGTGCTGACGCAGCTGTATCTCACTCCTATTAAAGTGGTTAGGTTTTTTAATTTAAAAAGAGAAGAAATCATACACTGAGCACCAGTGTTAGATCACTGGTGCAAACGAAGGCACAGTGTTACATGACCTTTCAGGCTTTTATCTTCCTTGCTATTAAATAACAAAAGTTTGGGTTTGAAGCTTTTTTTAACATTCAGACATGAAAGCTGAAGTTACATCTTTGATTTGCCATTTGGGAAGGATTAACAAGAAAAAGGACAAACATCTCCAAGTTAAAAACAAGGGACAAACCCTTTTCAGAGAGTCATGTATATCAGACCATTACTGGGAATGATAAATTCCATAACCTCACAAAATATAGGGAAGATTTTGTCTCTGGAGGTTGAAGCAGGCAGGACACTAGCCTAGTAAATGTGTTATTAGCAAGAGATCCTCTGTATTCTATTTTTTCCCTTCAGTCACGGGAAGAAAGAAGCAGGAATAAAACATTGTCATCTGCAGCAGTGGCAGCTGTGGACATAAGGGCACAGAAACTCACAGTGGTACTGGTACTGCTTTGGATTTCCACAAGTGGAAGAAAGTTGTCTTCCTTAAGTTCCAGCTTCCCAAGCAGCATTAAACACAGGAGTGGCTATTGCTCTTCTGGGGCAGCTATACTCATAGTCCTTTTAAGAACACATTCACACTCCTTGAAATTCCACTACTTATACACCAATGTTTCCACTTAACCTCCCAGTTCAGATAGGTGGCTTTTCCACCTGCAGAAGGGAAAAAACCCAATCAACCAAGCAAGCAACCAACTCCAAAAATCTCTTGAGAAATCAGCTTAGATCTGTGCTTTATTCTTTCTTCTCCAGCATTCATTGGGAGGGCAGGAGGGGAACTGAAGGCCAAAAGATTAGCCCTCCCTACTGGACTGCAAAACGTAAGAAAACACAGCGCCAAGAAATTATCATTTAGACCACCTTTTTATATACTTTGGGGAATCTGTTCTTATGATTCTCTTGTGGAAAGACGAGCAAAACTGAACACATTTCTAGGAATTCATTTTCCTTCGAACAACTCTTGACACACTTGAAGGTCGGGAAATGGTGCAAAATCAAGACACAAATCCTCTGATCAGCCTTGCCCCTGAAGGACTGAGTTACCAGGACAGATCTCCTGAGAAGGCTGGCATGGAGAAGGCAGCCAGCACTAAGCTCAGTGACTGCATGTTCAAGCTTGAGTACAGCAAGCTGAGTTCTTCAGCCAGATGAATGACTTCCAGGACAGCTGTCAGGACACAGCTGGCTCTTCACTGCCCACAGACAGAGTGAATCTCTGAAGGGAAAGGAAGCAGGGAACTTTTCACACCTGAAGCTTTCACACTTGGGGCAACAGCTACCATATTGTGCCCTTTCTCTCCTGGCCCAAAGCTACTCTGTGTGCCATAAAAAGCTACTGAAGTAGGTACCTGCCTTTTCTTCTGGCTCTCTGTCCTCCATTTGAAACCACTGCTGTCAGCATCCAGAGAGAAAGATTCAGGAAAAAGAAAGAGCTAGACTTGGATGACTAATCTAAATTATTCGTCAAAGTGTTAGAACTTCTGAAGCTGATCCATTGGGTGTTTATAAAGCACAGAGAGCTTTCATCAACACTTCCCTAATGGTAGTGATTGGTAGCTCTGATCCATCTTTCTCTCTGCTGTCACTGCTCACACTGCATTTCTCCAGCCATGAAGTATGTCAAACTTTTCCTTTTAAACAGACTGTAGACCTTCATGCACCAAAGAACAGCATGTGTTATTTAAGATTACAGTTTTTATACAAATATTAAGCAAAATATACAGTATATGCATCAAGCTGTGATGAAAAGAAACAGTGCAGTACAATTACAGTAATTACCTCTCCAATGACTCTGAGGCCAAAAGGTCCCCTGCTTTTATATTACTTGAACACTCTCTAATCTGCCACAAAAGCTATACTATTCATCTTTAATGATTTCTAATACCAGAGGACAGAATATCTGCTTCATCGTGAGATGATTTTACAGAAAACATTGTTAACATATTCAGAGTTGAGATTTTGCCTATCGTATACCTCCATCCTGAATATCGTAAGAACATAAGATAAAAGGGGCTTTGGTTCAGTACAGACATTCTGACAAAGATCCACCTCTCCTGAGATCCTGACTCCAACAGGCACCAAAACTGGATACAGAAACAGCAATGTGAAAGAAGTGTAACACTGCATTGGCTTAGCATACTCTGTATTTCAAAACAGTTTGCAGGTGAGGGGACTCCTGACCCACAGATCACATCCCTTTTAACCCTTGTAAATTAATATCCACAACTTCCTGTGATAAGAGTGCTCTTAGCAAATATGCACTAAAAAAGCAACTTAAAAAAAACCCAAACCAAAACCTAAGTCTCCCTCCAGCTAATAAGTGGAGCCAATGCACAGAACACTTATATCAGGGTTTTTGGAGCGTCATAAATGCTTTGTCACTGTAGTCCTTGCCTCTGTGAGGTGAAAAACAGGAACAGCACACTACACCTATCACAATTACATTGACATGCTGAATTTTTAAAGACATCTTGTACATATCACATTTCCAGAGCCAAAACAAAAATAGGTAAGAAGAGTGATGCAATTTTATCTACCAACTCATAAAAAGAACGTTAGAATAACAAATTACATTTCCCAAGCTTAGAACACATAACTTCTCTCTTTCCCAAGAACTGCCATGTGTTACAACCATGAGGCTGACAAACCACAGTGATGAAAAACCAGACGGGAGTTGTGTGCAAAAAGTAAGATCCATCCACTGCCATTCTGGTATTGCTCATCTTAACACCGGAATCAAAGACTGTCAATCATTCTGCAAATGATACACACTCCTCTGGAAAAAATTCTGCACATAGCTCCCATGTCGGCTATGTTATGCACCTTTTGCATGGGTCTTCTCAAAGTAATAAAGCACATCATGGTCTCAGTGAGAGAAAACATCCCTGTCCTGAGGGCAGGGCAAAAGGCCCCTGAATAAAAAGCTGACTGGGCAGAGCAGGCAGGTTCATATCAGTTCCACCCATGTCCTCACCTCTCTTCAATGAATCCTAGAATTGTTCAGGTTGGAAGGATCTTGGGTTTTTCTAAACTGATATGGTTTCCTGTGAGGACAGGGAAATTAACTGAAAGATCTCTGAACAAGGACAAGACCAAATCCATTTGCAGCCAACAAGACAGACCATGTTAGAGTTACCAATGGGAGGGACTGCACACAGCCAAACTTGTGATCGATGACCACTCTGTAATTAAGATATTTTAGGCAAACAATGCAGTTCTCAAACTCTGTTCCCAGTGGGATTCAAAAGGGAATCATGCCCATGAGTTCAGCATGCCAGGAAGGAGGCAATGAACAATGAATCAACAGTCAAACTTTACCATCACACAGTTTGGGGCCACAATTTCCAGTGGACTGAGACGAGATAAAGGAATAAATAAAGAGGAGACGTTGCAGTGTTATATTTAGAATAATTTGGAGAACACTGCATGAAGATGAAGATCTCTCCAGTGATGAGAAGGATTTCAATAACAGTATAACAAAGTTATTGTCTTTGCAACTCAAACTAATGACAAAGTACATTTGTAATACCCTTAGAACTAGAAAGGTCAGTTTTGTATCTTTTTAAAGCAACTGTCAATGTTATTATATTAGAACTATTAGACTACATAAGTTGTTTTTTTTAATCTATTCAATTTATTTTCACTACTCTTGCTTTACATTTTGCACAATAATGTAACTTATGAACTGTTTTCTTTGTTAGACAACCTGAGAGATATAAAGCAGATTCCATCAAGTACACTGGGATGCCACTGCTCTTCAGAGCACAGATTTTCATTTCAGATCAAATTCTTCCAGACAGTTTCTGCCTTGTAGTCCAGTCAACTCTTTTCTTACCCAGGATTTCAGACACTGTTGGTTTGTTTTCCTGTTGCACAGGAAGAAGAACAGACTGTGTCTGAGGGCCTGTTCTGTGCAAGAACTGCTGGACAAGATACGAGTCTACTCAAGCACAGCAATATTAAGGAAGAGACTAACTACAGGTTTTCTTAAAGCAAGCTCTTTGAGACTCTGACATGAATCACAGAGCTCGGTAAGACAATGCAGAACACTTACAATAATTCCATATCTTAGGTTTTAGAAGACACTGTGGAGCTCAAAATAGGAACAGGTACGAATTATAAGTGGCTAAATAAGGGGTTTTTTCCCCCCATTTTAGTTTCTGTATTTAGAAGTCAGTGATGTATACAGACTAAAAGGATGCTATTTAGACAAATACACACTTTAAGGAGTTAGCAGAGATTATCAAAAGCTTGTAATAAACCTTCTGAAATAAACAATCAAACCTGAAAAGGCACTATAACACGTTCTTCAACTTGCAATATAAATTGAAGCAAATAGACTTAGCACTCAGCTCTTCTGAGAGAGCAAGAGCACACAAGCCTCTTCTATCCAACTCAGCACAGCTGAAACTCAACTGTGAGCTTTGCTACTTGAGCAGCAAAAAGGAAACCTCCACTCCATGTTCAGTCACTTCCAGAGGCTACTGAAGGGATACAGCCGTGTATCCACACGAGGTGGCTCCCTCAGGTGTCCTCCAAAGCCTCCCCTTCTCTGTGACATTACTGTACAACGTTATGAGTCTGTAATTGCTTCAGAGAAAAGAGACAGTTACAAGACTGTGCACATTTGTGAGCCAGTGGGCACATTTACTGTCAGTAACGGCAATAAAAGGTAAAATGGTGCTGTATAGAGCTTGCCTCAGTTCCTAAAGCTTTTGTGGTGCACCATTGGCAAGTGTCACGTAACGGCTCTGAGTCTGCCAGACTTGACACTGCCCATTACGTTACATTTCACAGATCTATGGCAGGAATTAAGATGTCACCCTGCAAATCCCACCCCACCAAGCCAGGCACCCCTGTCCTGGCTCACCCCTGTCCCCACAGCTTTGCCCATCCACTCCTGGCTGGGTTTGACTGCTGCTCCTCTGTCTGGGTCTGAGCCTGTTCCCCACCCTCAGCTCCCTGACCACCAGCCCCAGGAACCCCCTGGCAGTAAATGGTGCAGTTTTTCTGTACACTAAATTTTGAAAGTGTGTAAGTAATCCACACCTGGAGAACATCATGTTTGAACATGGGAGCCCAGAACCACCAGTTCACATACAAAACTGAGCCCATCTGATTTGTCTTTTCTTTGGAAAAAGAATTGAAAACAGCTTCCTAACAGTCAAAAACAGCAGGGGGGCAGTGGCCTGATCTTCTTCCAAAAGCTTCTGTTTGCCAATAAGCGAGAATGGTCCAAACCAACCATTAAATGTAAGAGTTATATGTTATGAGATGCTGTAATTGATTATTTGACCTTTCCCGTGGTCATCTTACCAGTAAGCAAACACCATGTTGTCCGTATTTTACTGTTTTATTACAGTATTGTACTTGAAAAAAAAAATCAGTGGCTGATCATTTTTCATCAATACTTTTAAAAAATTAACCTTATATGTAGTAAACAGACCGCTCATGAGAACTCACAAGCAAGGCAGAAACTGCCAAGACTCTTTATTTACCAAGATGACTCCAGAAACAAATGATTTTTAAGAGGGTAGTTAATATCATAGAATATTAAGTCTTAGTCAGTTCTTTATTCTAAAGGTATTTTAATTATATTTGGATAAATAATTTTCCAGACCAACATAATTACTTGCAATATCACCTGCTTCCTTTACCATGCAGACAGCTATGGTGTGAACAACTCTGATATCTCTGCTATTATTCTGGCAGTGAAGAGTGAGGAAATCTTGACTCTAAGAAAAGATTAACATGCTTCATTTCAGTCTTTGCATTTAAAGTAATATTTTTAAATTAAGGAGTCCAAAATATATCTCTTCAATCTACTTTCTTCATTTACATTTTCCTTTCTAAAAATGCAACATTTAGCTCTCAAAAGAAAAAAATAATACGAGATCACTAACCTGAGCATGATCACAGAGAGGGAAGGATCTGAACAGTGCTCAAACACTGCTAAAGAAATATCCCTGCACTGGCAAGGTCACTGCTGTTTCATGGCTGGGACTCTGCTGACTGGACATTGCTAAAACAACCCAGTGGCAGGCTGGTCTTCTGAGGAAAACAAACACTTAAAAAATACCAAGTCCACTAAGCACATTTTCTCTTCGCATATGTTTGAGATTTTAGCTTAAGTTCTCATAAATTAAGTGTACTGCAGCCTCCTCTGCTTTCTCTCTCTCTCTCTCCCTTCCCCAATTTTTTTCCAGTGAAAAATCAATGCTCATGAAAGCTGCAGAATGCGAACTTCAGAGACTAAAGGCCTCTAATTATCTGGAAAAGCTCAAAAATCTATCCTTCCCCATTTAAACTCAGGAATGCCTCGACCCCTCTTTGCAAGGATCACATCCCTGGAAGTGGAAAAAAGAAATAGTGGAAGGAAACAGTTTGACCTTGAGCTTTCTGCTAAGCCTCCAGTGATGCTGATTATTGCCAAATCTGACAAATCTCCTCATGGCAGTGTCACCTTGCTGTTGGAAAATACTCTGACAGCCAAGTCACCGGAAAGTGGTCACTGCAAGGAACAGCTCGCTCACCAGGGGTCTGGGTACCACATCGTATAAAATCACTTTGCTCTGAACTAAAAACAACAGCAACAAAATATTGCAAAGCTTAAATTGATCTTTTCCTCCCCCACCCCACCAGAACAAATTTCTATTGATTGAGAAAGAAAAATTGCTTAACAAAAAGCAAGGAAGTGTTCTGCAACAAAAGACTCCCTGAACCAGAAGTCCAGAAATGTTATCAAGTTTATCTTCTGATGGGATCTGAAACTCACATGCAAAGCCTTAAAAAACCATATTGAATATGTTAAAATGAAACCTAGATGTTTTGATTTTAAATTATTTCACTCAAGTTAGACCAGAATAGAAATCATTTGAGAAAGCTACATTGAAAAAAACACATGCTCTGACTTTGGCTGCTGCTATTTCAATTCCAGAGTTTTAAATATGCATATCTACTGTAATAACTTAAAATTGACAGTTTCCAGAGTTTCTTACACTTCAGAAAAATGATTGATATTTAAATGTGTAGCCAGATGCAGTCACCAGAACTGCTATGGAACCTTCTCAGGACAGGAAGAGAAGGGAGATAAATTTACATTATTGATATTTAGATGAGTTGAATCTAGAATGGATTTCTACCGGTGTCACAATATAATAAAGTTATAATTTAGATTCGCAAACCCCTACATTACTGTGATATGTTTGGTTAGTGTACCTGTTGGCAAAGTACCTTTAACATAATTAGGGTAAAAATGATTTAAGTTTCCAATTCTACCCATCTGGCTCACACATCATTATGAAGTTTGTATGGAAACATCTCAAAAGGAAAGTCTGGTAATATGGCATGTTTGAGACTTTTTGTTACCAACAGAGAGTGGTGAAATACTAAACTACTGAGCAATTCAAAATGGTTTTTTCTAAAAAGGGTAAACCTGAACTTTGCCCAGGGACAAAGCAGTGCTATTAGAGTAGTGCACCTGCAGTTACCCTGCTCATTTCAGGGTATCTGCTGAAGACTTTAACCTGGATTCATGCCAAGTTTTCACCTTCACACAGACTTCTTCCCCTGACCCATCCAGGTTGAGAGATGCTATCAAATCATTGAGTTGTATGCTAGAAATCACTTTTCACTTCAGTCAAGGCTGGGAGCCATATACTTTGAAGGGAAGATACTGGCACAAATCACTTATTCAGAGTCTGTACAGTACGCTTCTGAAAATTCCTCTCATCTCCCCAAGGACAAACAAGTACTTCTGCAGCAGACAATAGATTGACTAATCCTAAAGCATTAACACACAAAAACAAAATAAAACAAAGCAAAACGAAATCCACCCAGAACAGAAAAAATAATCAAATGCCCCTCCCCCAAAATACAAATAAACACACACACACCAAAAAAGCAACTGAAGAGGAAGCCTGTCCCTATCCATACACACAGATGAGTGCTGTGCCTTTCACCACCACAGCTTTACAGCAGTGCTGCAGCATTAATCTAACACTAACAAAAATTGAACAGTAGCTAATTCTAGCAACATTCAAACAAAAATCATACACATAGAGCACAGAAAAGCTTTTGGTACAACATATACTAAAACTAAAGCATGCAAAAAGATTAATGCACTTGTTTTATCTGAATTACCGAAGTCCTAGATGGGAGTTAATCAGTCTGTGGAAAACCTTGAATTGCAGCAGGAAGGCACAATGCTGTTATTCAGATTTTACACACAGTTGAAAATACATTTAATACTCAATATTTTAAATAGTGGAGACCTTGGATGGGCTGGGCAATTTCACAGTAGAGAGACATCTATGAAGTGATTTGTACTTCTGGCACAGACCTAAAATATCTCTGATCTGGGCAAGGAAAACATATTCAGTGTAAGATTTTTAATTTTTTTCACTAGGTTTGCCTTGAGTCATTTTAAGGCACAATTTCAGTCTGTATACATTGATATGTACTGATTCACTCTTGAATCAGCAGTTTAACAGAGAACAGTGTTTGTAAAGGAGCTGCAACATAGAATATATACAAACTAAATGCGCAGGGGCTGTAAAAGCAAGAGGGCAGAATATATTAAGAAAATACAGTTGCTTACAGCACCTTCAGCTATATCTTAATAAACATTTGAAGAACTTACAGAATGCTATACTTCAGGGATAGCCTTCCGTGTGTCTGCAATATGATGCCATTTTTATCTCTATGAGCATATCCAAATTCTTCTATAAAACCTTTGCCCATTTTAATGTAAAAGGTGAATGGCAAAGTTCATTCAATGAACAGATACTTAAAATCTGGCTTTCTCCTCAGTGTTCACTGTGTGACCATATGCTTTATTTTATCATGTTCCATTCAAACATGCTCTGCACACAAAACAATTAATTTGCTTGTGGAATTTTTCTAGTGTGCTTTGATGTGATCTCAAACATCAGAAATATTAGTTCATATTCATCAGACTCCTTCTAGGAAGAGAATTATGTTATCTGAAATTTTCAGATGAAGAAATTTAAGACAGAGAAAATATCACATATTTAGTGATTTGGTGCCCAGTTAGCAAGGAATACAATCTGTTATTTTCTAGAACTCTTCATATTACTTGGCCTTTACATATCCAAAGCATTCAACTTCTCTGTCAATTCTGAGTGCTCAGCATGTCTGCCTGTAACCAGGATCCCAGCTTCTATTTTCTGTGAAAATTCATATTTAAACAAGTTGATTAAAACAATATAGGAGTTCAGTGGCCTTGCTATAATCCAGTTCTTCATAGCAGCACTGAACTTCTTCAAACAGAAGACTGTCCCTTCTCTTCCTACCTTCCAGTTTGATTCACTCCTTACCATTTGTTTTTTGCATGAAATGAAGCAAAATTGCAAAAATCATTCATGGTGAACCACAGGAACCATGAATCTCAGTGTTTTCTATGTGCAAAGCGCAATTTTGGACTTCTTTGTCTGTAAGTGTTCTCAAACTTCCAATTTCCTTCTCTCCCTATGTGCAGGAACCCTTCTGTCTCAGTCCCCTCCATCCTGTTCTCCAGTGATGCATCAAGTGCCACCATAAGGAAGTGGGCAAATGCCTCTGTCAGGCATTTCAAGGAGAAGGAGAGGATCAACTCTGCTCTGTGTATATTAAAAGTAAGATGACTGTGAAGGTGTTATTACATTAAAAGTAAGATGACTGTGAAGGTGTTATTGCAAGTGTACCAACATCTACACATGCCCAAGTCCCTTCTGCCCGGCAAGCACAGCTTGCTGTGTCACCAACCAACACTGTGACACTGGGCAATGAGACAAGGAGACCAGCTGGATGTGGCCCAGTGGCAGTGGCACTTCAGGGGCTTTAGTGGCAGGGAAGTGGCAGTGTTGGTAACCAAGTGGCTGCATATCATGAATGGCATAAGCAGTCTGGGGATGTCAGGACAGGTGTCTCTGTCCTGACCCAAATGCCCTGACCTCATTCCCTGAGCTGCACCACAACCAACTTCAGCAGACAGCAGCTGGAGAAATAGGACAATGATGCTCCTTACCCTAAGCAGGTACCCCACAGCTCTGGGGTCTGAAACATCAGCTTGAATCGTTTTATGTGGGAAGTTTATATCACTCAATTTCTATAAATACTGAAGGACACTGGTACTCCCAGCTCATCTGTACCATTTCTAACCACTTTCACTGCATATGCCTTGAGTCAGTTTGGAGCATTTCAAACCCTCCCTCAGGCCTAGGAGCCACTGAACAGGAAACACGCAGCGGTTCTTAGCTCCAGCTTTCCAGAAAAGCAACCAGAGCTGCTTCATTCTCACCCACAATCTCCAAGGGAGCCTGAGCAACAGTTCGCACTTGGGATTCTGCTTTGCTGGGGAGCTGTCCTGAATTTCAGTCATGTATGAACTATGAGAGCCCAAGTTTACATTTTGCTTTTTTTGCTTTTTTTTTTCCATCTGAAACAAAATGAAGTCTTTAAGGTTTTCCTAAAACAGACCCAATGCACTACCTGTGTGTTTCTGTGGGGTATTTCTGTTTCATCAGTGGTGTTTAAAGTCCTGTTGAGTTTTACAGGCAAGCTCCTAGATAAATGAAGGGAAAAATATTTGACCTCTGAATTAATATTTCAATCTGGCTACTGACAGCGTAGTCACCTACTTGACCTTGAACTTTACATGAATCCTAGTCACATTAAGAGTCATTTCACAGGTTCCAAAGGTACACTGGAAGGGAACAACAGCTTACATTCCAGAGCATGGTTCTGTCCAGGAGATGGACAAGTTTCCTATTTCAGGGTCACTTGTGGGTGAAACTCTACCTTGGCTAAAGTAATCGAGACCTTTGATGTCAATTTCAATGAAACCAGAGTGTAGTTGTAAAAGGAAAAAGACCACCAGCCCTGCCCATAATGAGAGAGATTAAATCTCCAGCAGGAGAGCCCTTGAAGTTCTCTGAACACAAGCAGACTGAAATATCTTGTGCTTGCTTCTGTCACTACTTCAAGCTCACTTGAAAAGCACAAGCAGCTGAATTTTTTAAATTCCTAACGTGTTTTCTTATGTTGAGAGACTTGTCCTTTACTCTTGCTTTTATTCTGAAAAACTTGAATTATTTCTATTGCAGTTATCCTTTTGATCTCTGTGCTATTTTTGCTGAAACTTTTCAAACTACTCCAACACTTATCCACTTTCTTAGAAGCCAAAGAAGGAAATTTGTTCCTGACAAGTGGAAGAAGGGGGCTGTTGGGGGGGAAGAGCATTCCTCACAGTCACGTTTTAGTATGGCATTTCAACACTAACATTAATTAAACAACACCTGTTTGTACAAGCTGAAGAACCAATCCCATCAGATTTAAAAGCTAAAGAAAAACAGGATAAAGCTATCAAGACAAACTCCAATCCCAAAATAGTTGAATTGCACATATCCGGTTCTGGCTTTCCTCGGTGAACAATCACGGAGTTTGAGGGATTAAAAAAGCCTGAAGTTTTCAAATACAGTCTCACTTATTTCTCTTTCTTTTTTTCCTTGTAAGAATTCAGAAGCATGAAAAACTAATCTGACCTTTCTATCATGTTTTTCTTCAGCTTGATATTAAGGAGTGGAATTATTTGACCCCTCTTTTCTCATGCTCATTTCCACCACTCTTTTAACATCTTTGTCATCTCTGTTTTGCCAACAGTAGATGGCACCAGTAAATTCTATATTCATTACAATACCAAGGGGTTTTGTTGTTGGTTTATCTTGCATAGTTATATTTTCCTGACTGTATTCTATGGGTTTCTTTAATTAGTCACCATGACAAAATTCTGCTTGTGAAAGTCTCTTAATTTATTGGCATGTGCTTCATTTAAGTATCTGCTGGTTATTCACGTCTTTGGGATAATACCACCTAAAACTACAGCTTGATACCATGCCAAAATAGTAATTTTCTGCTTTAGCTTTAGTTACTTCACTAAAATTGCATTAATTCAATAACTGAAACTTGGACTTTTAATTACTTTCTTGAAATTGCATTAATTTAATAACAGCAACTTGAATTTCTTCTAGTAAAGCTCTTGTTTTCAAAGAAGAAATTATTTTTGCCACGTTAACTCAACTTAAAATATTCCACAATCATGTTAGCTTATTTATTTAGCTTATACATTTAAAATGCAGAAACTAGGCAGCAGCTCTGCTAGTGTTTGGGTCAACATGTTGTTTTAGCCTTATATTTATCTACAGACTCATATATTTTTGTGCTATTCAAGTCTAAGCTTAATTATACAAACACAGGTGCATCTGAATTTTTTAGATGTATATATAAATATATATTTACAAATGAAAATACACAGATATAAAAATAATAACACACCCTTCTGCACAAGAAAAGAATTACAGCAAGATATAGAGAACATTCTATTCCTCCCAAAACACCCTAAAGCAAACTAACCCTAAAATCTCCGTTGTGGATACATCTATTTAGTTCACAACAAGTTCCTTTCATATTCTGTAGGAATATGCAAACACTTTTAGGATCTATTTTAGCTGAATACATTTGGTCAGATGTATTCCACCTTTAATTTCACATTTTTCAAAAGAAATTTATTATTAATTTAGCAAATTTATGATTGATTTTTGCAACAACCTTCATTTACCGGAAATGAAATTGTAATTTGGGTTACTATATACATTCATATATATCTACATCTCTCTCTCTCTCTCTCTCTCTCTCTCTATATATATATGTATCTGCAAACATAAATAGCAAGGAACAATGGCCACAAACAGGAAAGACTGAAAAGAGCTGATTCTTTGGAATCATCATTTCAAAATTCACCATGAAAAACCATTCCAGTGCACTGGGTAAAAGCACCACAAACCTAAAAGGAAGGCTGTCCCTCTGACCTACAGCAATGGATTGCTGACCTATTGAGTTCAAAGATCAATTGGCTTCCTGCATCTCAAGAACACGTCCAGCAGGCACTTAACAGCGTTCAGATCAATGGGTTTCCTTTCTCTGTGATCCACAACATCCGATATCTGTACAAAGTTAATGTTCAGCCCCACTCCCACCCTACACAAACGATCCCCAGCTTCCTCTTGGTGTGAGAATGACTTGCGTCCAGGTCTTCTTGTGAAGAATCTGCCACCCCACAGAAAAGAGAAAAATATGTTTGCAAACAGTGGTGGTCACTGAGATACCACAAAATGACAGTGAATTAGATAACAGGCAGCTGAATACCACAGCTGTGAAGCTCATGAGGTTTTCAAGGGATTTCATAGACCAGAAGTTAAAGTAGATGTTTTCTGCTTGTTATTGGCCTATGCCTTCACAGGAAAGAAAGTAGGAGGAAAAGAAAAAAAAAAAAAATAAAGATGTTTTCTTTTAAAACATTAAGAATAAGAGCAGAGAGATGGTGTGTAATAAGTTATTGGCCCTTCCTGACAACTCTGAATTGCATTTCAGCCCACTCCAACACGCTGACCTCAAAGGCAGGAGAACACGAGGAAGTTGCTTGTGGCTGTACCACTCTTCAAACTAAATTAACAGAAATCCATCTCACACCTTGAAAAACACTGCTTGAAACACTGAGTGACTTGCAGGGAATCTAAAAATTAATCAGAGGTATTAATGCATAGTCTATACCCAGCTGGTGTTCCAGGTGATGTCTGGGCAGGACAGGGGGTGGCGCGTGCAGCCCCCCTCACCCTTCTCCCCTCTCTTTTGTATCAATCATGGCTATCCCTAGCCCTCCATTTGGCAGGAAAAAAATGTGTTTGCACACACATGTCCCATTTGGAAAAAGCTTGAGGGCTTTTTTGGCCATCCTTTTGGTTTGGTTTTTCATATAAATGAATTTTCAAGCTGATCAAGTCTCCATTGTTAAATCCTTCCCAGGACACTCTACAACACGTCATTGTTGGAGACCTTTCTGCTTCCATCTTATACTCTAGTTGTTGTCCCTCATTTCAATAATATATATATTTTTTAGGATCATTCTGCTTTTATTCCCAGATGAAAACAAAAAGAAAACAAAACCAATCAAGCAGCCAAACACAAATGCAAATTTGAGGCATTCAAAATAATTCAGAACATCTAACTTCAAGCTGCAATTTCTTCTCCATTTAAAAAAAAAGGAGAAATGAAATTTTCCAGCTTTTAGAATTGCAGCATTGCTAAAAGAAATGAAATCAAGACCAGTAGGAGCTGGAAAAGTCTGCCTAGTACTTGCAATTCATTACAAATGAATTGTAATGTTTGCCGCAATCTTTTAATTGAATCCCCCTTCAACCTCCTAACAGGCTCCTTATAATTTTACATTTAAACAAAAAAATAATTTCCCGTATCTCATGTTGTTTCTATAACAAAATTACCCAAATTAATATAATTAATAAAATTGACATAAATTTGGATATTACAATCTCTGCTTTGTTTCAATATTATACAAAAAACTTGTAACAATAATGCAATATCAAGAGTAGTAGTACAGAGCAGTACAGAAATGCCATGTTAACAAAAGAGTACAATCACAACCACAAATAGAAGGTTATAAGCTCTTGATATTCTGCACAGTTTCTGTTCTTCCCATTCTGGCATGACAATCATTGGTGGCATCACAGCTATCTGCTGGAATAAGCAGGTGTAATTAAGAGCTATAATTAAAGTACTCCAAATCAATCTCACAGTAAGTGCAGTTATATCCCCTACACTACAGAGTCTAGATTTCAGTATAAGCCTGGGATAAATGTTAAGTGAAGAACAAATCGTGTTTAACTTAACAGAAGCCTTGGAAGGATAATAATAACTCTTTGAATAAATATATGGAAGCTGTTGCTACAAATAAAAGAATCTCTTCTCCTCATCTACAGAATGACCTTGAACTGCAGTAATGCACATTCAGGTAAGAGAGCTGGGAAAAAACCACTTCTGGCATAAGACAGGCACCAGAACAGACTGCCTGGCTACAAACACTATGGAATTTCCATTACTGCAAATCTTTAAGAAAGAGCCAGATAAACATCTGTCAGGAAGTACGTAGGTATAGTTGATCCAACCTCCAGATAACAGAGGAGCTGGATGAGTTCTCAAGTTCCCAGGCAACCCTCTCCTTATTTTAATTCTAAGTAACAGAGATACAATTTCTATATTTTTAGTAATTATCATAATGATAAAGTAACTCTGTTACTCATTTCTAAATTATTTTAGCAGAAACTTCTGGTATGCTCTCACTGAAGAACGCAAGACACCAAATTTTCTTTTTCTACCCCTCAAGAGCAAAAAACCTGAAACCCCCAATAAACTCCTACAATCAATTTTTCTACAAAAAATTTTGTCAGTTAACATTTTAATCATAAATACTATTTGTAGAACATAGCTACTAATCTACAAGCCAAAATTAAGTAGATTAAAAATAAAATGGGATTGATTTGATCTTTGGTGTTAATGTAACAGCTTTCCTTAATGACAAAAAGCTGATGAGAGATCCCATTTTACAGATAATTTTATCTAACAGACCAGAACTTTATAGCTTGAATGATCTAATATCTGTCAAAATAGAGAATGTGTTTTCCCATTTCTTTGCCAAACAACATATCCATGTGCACATCCACTCATACAACTGCATGGCTTAGACTGTGTCTTGTACCTGAGACTTGTCCTTGCACTGAATTTTAGGGGAGTACACACATTGCTGGTTTCTCCCCAGTGCTATTCACCTCCTCACCCATGTGAGTGAAAACAGGGTGTCTGCTTTTAACATTACAGCACCTCAGTAAGTTCAAGCATGTGAAAAATCCTATTAGGTAAACACCACCTGTGTTTGTGTAAGTCAGGCACACACACGAGTCCTGGTGGATCACAACCTCCATGAAACCTGGGTGAGAGTTTATCAGTAGCTTCTTACTTGTATCTATAGCACTGTATTGGGTCTGACTGAGGTAAAGCTCACAGCCCTTACAGTGCTGTGCTTTGCATTGGTAGCTGGTGTTGATAACAGACCAGTGTTTTGGCTACTGCCAAGCAGTGCTGTCCCTCTGACATTCCTTCCCCCACCAAAGGGGACAGGGCTGGGTGAGATCCTGGGAGGGGACACAAGCAGGCCGGCTGACCCAAATCAGCCAAAGGGATATTCCATACCATATGACGTCAGCTCAGATATAAAAGCTGAGGAAGAGAGGAGGAAGGGGGGGCATTCATGGAGTCTTCACTGTGTGCCTCCCAGAAGAACCATTACACGTGCTGAGGCCCTGCTTCCCAGGAAGTGTCCGAACATCGCTGCTGATGGGAAGTAGAGATCGATTGTTTTTTTCCTCTTTAGCTCTTGCGCGCGCAGACTTTTGCTTGCTTCTTCTTCTTTGCTGTAATAAACTGCCTTATCTTACCCTTCTAGTTGTTTTTCCCTCCATATTATTCTCTCCCCTGCCCCAGTGGGAAAGGGAGGGATAGAGCGACTGAGTGGGTACCTGGCACCTAGCCAGGGTCAACCCACGACATAGGCTGGGCTAAGGAGTGAGAGTCATCAATTATCTACACATTCAGAATATTTCTCTTTGGTTACCCGGCATTAGACCTTTATCACCCTCTCTCAACAACATCACTACTTACATACTTACTTTTTATCATGCAGCCATCATCTGCATTTATGTGGAAAATGTGCCATGTCTACCCCCAATATATAATTTAGAACATCACCGAAAACAAAAGGCATCTGCCTATGTGTAACGTCTGTGGGGTTTGTGGATTTGGAGACTTCCCAACATTCCTTTTCCTTTTTTCTTTTTTTTCTTTTCCTTCTCTCATTTCACTGATTTCAAGCAGTTGGGGTTTTTTTTAGAGCAAAGATTACACCCTTTATTTCCCAAACCATACATTCCTGATAACATTAAAATCTTTATGCCTCTTTCCCTCTTCCAAAAAGGGAAAAGCAAGCCACAGTTGAGACAAATTTCAGAGGAACTTGGAGACTTGTTAAAATTTAATTTCACAGAAATGTGCTTAAATTCAGTTGCCCAAACCAGGTGTAGATTGGCCAATCACCAGAACTGCTTAGATGCAGTCAGAATTCCATTCCACAATAAAAGTCAATTATTTAATTAGATAGTCCCATCACCAGTTAATCCTTTAATTTCCCTTTTACCTCAGGAGACCTGGTGGTTTCTGTTCAATGTGACACATGGCACTAAGTCTGTCAAGTGCACTGTTCTGAAGAACTGACTTTGGCATGGAAACTCTGTAGCAGCAAGTTACCCCAGAGCTGGAGAAGCCCTTCTGCTTCCAGCTTCCTCCTCTCCAAGACATGAGACTTTGTGAGCATCATTCTCCAAGACCTGGCTCTTCCATCAAAGGTTTTACTGTGACTACCTGAATTCAGCTGACTCTTACCTGCTTTCAGCCACAATTGAATTAATACAGTCAGGCTGAAGCTTTCTCTGCTTTACACAAATAACCTATAGAAACCCTCTGAAACTGAGGGCAACAAGAGCAGCTCTTCTCATCCTCTTCTAACACATATTAAATGCAGCATTAGTCCTGACACTGAATTAATTCTTCAGGGAAATTTCTAGATCTTCAAGCACATAGAAATAAAAAGACCAACATCCATTGTGCATCCTATCAACTACCACAGCATCAAAATTAAGATTATCAAGTTATTTTATTTATAACACCTTTGCTCACAACATAAGAGCGTACCTTATCAGAGCTGCTCTGACTGAGGAATCCATTTCAGGCCCTTGCTGTGTACTACAGTTAAATTCCTTTCAGTGATCATCTAAATGACAGGCTTGTGCTCTCATTTAAGCAAGTAGTTATGAACACTTTAGAAGTTTTGCGTAAGAATTTTAATGAGACTTTAGTCATTTTGCTATCAGAGTATAGTTAATGCAATCCCAATTTTTACCCTAAATTATTCTCATATTTTTGCCAAACTTTGGGGAAATTTACCTAGTGAGAAGCTGGAACTGTATTTGACATCAGCAAAGATGTTCATTTGATTGTTCCCATTCCCATTGAGTTCAAGTGCCTTTCGTTCATTTATTTTGTTTCTGCAGACTTGTGGAAAGGAATAAGCCAAGATACAACCCTTCTGCGTATGTGTAAGTCCTTTTTAATTTCCAGATCAACATAAGATAGCTCAGTTGTGACTTAGCATTCAGGGGTACTACACATTTGGACTGACCTGTGCCTGCCAGCTCAGCCAGAAGCAGCTCCCACGGTGTGACAGGCTCTGAGCTCGCTGCATCCGTGCCAGGACAGCTCGAAGCAGTGCTCAGGGCACTCCACTGCTGCGCCTTCCCACGAGCCATATAAGCTGCCTGGCTGGCCAGATACACTTCCCTGGCTCCAGCCTGGCTTCCCTGGGACGAGGCAACCCAAAACTAAATGATAAAGGAAAATGTCTGCGTGAAGGATTTGGGAAATACAGAGAAAAACCTCAAAGAGCTCAATCTCAGTCTTCACAGAGCTTTGCCCCATCCCACCCACGGGTATTTTTGTGCAACTGCAAAGGAAGTAAAACTGGGCTGAACACTTGAAGAGCTGCTGCTTAACTGAGAGATTGGTAATATTTTTCTATGTAGTTCTGATATGAAAGACAGTAATACTGCTTTTGCTTCCCTGAAGCACAACAGGTTCAGCTAGTTCAGTCCTACAACTCTTGGGAATGATTTCCCATTGAGTTAGTGGGACCTACGTCTGATTTGCATTCCATGATTTTAAGCAAACAATACATTTGTATTCAGTGTGCAGAGGGAATCTGGAGTCAATTAGATCTGTAAAACAGAAGTGGACCAACAGTGAGGAAGATCCAACAGCTCAGTCATGCCTGGCAATCTTCTCCTTCAGAAGCATGTGACTGAATTACAAGTCTAATAAAATGAAGCATGAATATTTCATTATGAAGCACTCAAAAAATAATTTCAAAAAAATTAAAATAAAAAAACCACCCCTAAAAAATAGCACACATGTTCCTGCTGAAATGCTGAGTTTGCTTCTCCAGCCTGCCTTATTTTATAATTAACCTTTCTTAATCCAACTTACTTGGGAAAGGGCAATACCAGAATTGTAGAGACCCTGGTAATATTCTCAGACTGACACCTTCATTTAAGTACAAAGCTCATGTGCAGATTTTATTTCTAGAAAGCAATTTAGGCCTTTTGAAACTTATTATAAGCAAGTATATAATTGTCACAATCAAAATTTTAAAAAAAGCAAACATTTCGAATGAAAACCATTTTCTGAAATCCTGGGCAGTCAAATAATGAACTATTTCACTAACTTTAAAAAGTGTTAGCAAAAATTAGAGAAGAAAACAAGCCATAAACTTGCTTATTTTTGCTTTTTTCAGTGACCAAAATAAAAAAATATTGATTAACATCATGACTGTTTAATCATAAACAACATCATGACATAGGTGCTTCATTTTTCATGATTTCTTGTTAGACATGGCAAGCGTAAAGCAGTCCCTCATTCAGAAGAGAGCGCTTCCAAATTTTCCATGAAGAAGTATTTATAAAAGAACATTTATAGCTTACTCTACATTTACATGCTGACTTCTTCAAGACACTCAGGGTTATATATTGTTAAACCTTAACTCTTGGGAAGAGAAGAGCTCAGCAGCATCACTGCAGCCTTACGTTAATCAGAGATGGCTGAGCTGAGGAGTGAGCCTGCAGAATGTTCATGTCACTGAGAATTAAGGACTGGAACAACAACATCAGTGATATTCACTGCTCCACATGCACCCACAACACCTTGTAGGTGTGTTTCAGTGGGAGCAGCTGAGCACCCCTCCACCAGACTGGGGCCTGTGTTGCAGGCAGCAAGAGGCAGGCGTGGGAAGCAGAGAGAAGAGCGGCTCTTGTCAGAGCACCTGGAAATGTCAGATGGAGACCTCTGTCAACACACTGTCCTCCTGTGCTCCTGGCAGCCAAGAGGGAGCATGAGACAAGGGCAAAGCAGAACAAGCCAGACAGACCTGACAAACAGTGCCGTGGGTATTCTGATGCACGTGCCCCGATGTGTTCCGACAGCGCGGATCGCGGCAAGCGGCCCCACAAAGCCAACGCAAATGCCAGACAAGGATCAACAGCTCCACTCAGAAGTGCAAAGTGCAGTGTGGAAAAGCCAAAAGTACAGGCTCGATCCAGCATGGCATAGAAGAGGCTGCGGTACAGAGTGACAGACTGTGGGAGTTAGAACAGTTTGTTATTCATTCAGTAAGATGTTACCCAAAACAGAGGAACGAAAAAAGTGTCTGAAGAGCAATGTTTTGGTTTAGAGCTATGAAGTGTGGGGGACTTTTCCCCTTATATTTCAGAATTCATAAATATGCTAGGAGTCCTATAAATATATTTCCCTAACTAGATTTCATTAAAAGCAAAGAAATAAAATTTTGATGAAGTATTAAAAAGCTTTTGCCACTCTCCTTTCTGCTTGTCTGATGTGTGAGTCTATTAAAGCTTCAGTGACAACTATTCCAACCCAGTTATAGAAGGTACAGAAATAGGCCTAGTAATAAATCCAGCCTTTACAGATAAGGATGCACTGAAATGACAAGTTTCTACAAATCTGACATTTTCATGTTGTTATTGGGGTAGTCAGCTTAGAGCCACCATCAATGGATAGACGCTCCAGTGATTCCAATGTCCTCTACCATGATGTATTTATTAGTAAGAAAGTTGAAAAAAAATAAAGGATTTACCTTTCCTTTCAGAAAAAGGTGAAAGACAGATATTACACAACAAAGCTGCACTTTTGAGAATTAGAGAGTTTAAAATCAAATCCATTACCTTCAGGTAATCAGGACCATCCCAGAAAGAATTCCTTACCATATAGTTGGGTTTGGGTATTTTTTTCTCTTCACTTCTGCTATGCATTTAATGTCTAACAGTACCCTGCATTTCTTTTGTCAAATGAAACCTCTTTAAACTAAGTACACTAGAATTGCATCCATTCAGCATATATGTGCACATGTGTGTGAAGACGTGTGTGTGCCAAAATAAGGCTTTATCTCTACGGCATCCCATGCCCTAGAAAAGGCCCTTTTCCTGACACTTCAGCAGGATCATGTGCCTTGAGAGCCACAGCCCAGGTTCTGCAGCAGCCTCTGCTGTGCATGTCTACAACAGTCTGCCTCAAACATGTAATTCAGTGACTTCTGTTTGTTCTTTCTGTGTCCTGAAAGCTGTCTGCAGGAATATTGTGTCACATCTTTGTGTGCAAGCATGTGGGCTTTTTATTGAAAAACACACACACATGCACACACAAATAGCTTCTCCTCAAATAATGATTTATTTGCTAGTTGGCTCAAAATTTATTCTGAGGACAAGCCTTAATATTTTCATGTTGGCCAAGTCCATCTTCGTAAGAGTAAAAATAGCAAGAGAGGGCATGTGAGGCACACTTTTCCTTTCCTCATTCTTAAAATAATATTTCTTCCAGATTAAAAATCCACAATATGTTACAGCCTCCTGTAGGGTGCATGCAAGCTTCAGTCACTAAGTAGTACTACCCGGCTATAAATTTTGCATTGCAGGCTCAGTACATGCACTTAAAAATAGCCTTGTGGTAAATAACACCATTTATAACTTCTCCATTGTGTATCATGCAGCCAAATGAAATTGCAGATGAGTTATTTCTGTTTCTGCGGTAGTTCACTGAAATCCTAGTCCTGTTCAAAGGTTGCCTTTAAATTAATTTATCATCATTTGCTACTGTAAGAGTGCTCCAAATCCACAGTTTCATGACATTCCAGTGTACCTTAGGAAGGGAAAGATGTTATTTGATCTCTTGGTCTAATGTTACACCTGGTTTAAAGTCTCTACAAACAACTCACTTGAAGCAGGCAAACATTGCCACAGGAAATCAGCACACACAAAGCCCCAAAAAGCCCTAAAGGATCAATCTATCTGATGCACTTCTATTTTAATCCACTCTTTGGTAACAGAGGATGGTAAAATACCTCCAAGTCTCCCACTGCCTGCATCATGAACAAAATGGCAGTGAAGATATATTTTGCATTTTCAAACTTCGTGACCTGTCATCTCCTCACCGGTCTTACAGTGTCTCCTAGTCCAGTTACTGTATGCAGAGGTAGGATCCCCTTTCTCTCATGTATTTCTTTGTTTTCTCTCTTGTATTTTTCTCTCTTCAACATTAATGATCTACTAGTGGCAACAAGAAGCATTACCATTCTCTCCATTGCAGTCTTTAAATGGCCTTAAAATGCTGGACTCTTGAGTCAGAAATGCTGGAGATTTGTAGATTTTTGGCTTTCTCCCTGGTGCAAATGCTCAAGGAATAATCACCATAAACTAAAATTTCCACAAAGCAGCCTCTACACACTGCTACCTAGAGATAAACAAAACTGGCTGTCATAGTCCAAAATTTAACTCTCTGGAAAGGACATCTCAAAGGCAGTGATTAATGCATGCTTTTTAAAAACAAACAAAACACCCAAACTCTTCAGGGAAGTGGTCACAGCACCAAACTTGTCAGAGTGCAAAAAGGGTTGGACTATGCTCTTAGACACATGGTGGGATTCTTGGGGTGACCTGTGCAGGCCCAGGAGCTGGACTCAATGATCATGATGAGTCCCTTCCAACTCAGCATATTCTATGGTTCTATGAAAAAAAGTGAAACTCCAAAGGTCTATCAGGAAGTCTTACCAAATTTTAATTTTTTTAAAATACTTGGCCAGAATTTTCTAATTCTAGCTGCCTCAGGTTTGATGAGAAGAATCTAAAAATCTCACTGACTCTTTCAAGATTTACGTTTATGGCACTTCCCTTTTGTCTCATTATGTTTTCCTTCTTTTATAAAAAAAAAGAAACCCAAAAACTAGGTGGGAAAACCCAACCAACCAACCAAATAGCCCCAGGAAAGCACAGGGGGTCCTTCATCCATTCCTTGAAGCAAACCATACGCAAATTTCAAATCAACAACTTCAAGTCTACAGTTGAGACTCAATTATGCTAATGATCTTTTCCAAGCTTAATGACTCTATGCACTTAATAGATATTAAATAGCCATTTCTAATATTGGTAACATTAAATTAACACACTAACATTAGTCCCTAGAGAAAAGTGGGTCAGGTGTTCCACTACCTACTGTCTTACAGATATTTTGCACATTTTCTGAAGTGAGAGTAAAATAATACCACCATGATCTGGTCTCATGTCATGGCTTACAAGTTTCAAGATACACAGACGTACCAGTTACTTTCACTTTGTGATCAAAAGATCCCCAAAGTTTTTCTCTCCTAGATTATTCTACTTGAATGACAGCGGACTCAATCAGGATAAATGCCTCCAAAATACAGGCAGTCTGAAACTGCTAAATCCATGGGCAATTCACAAATGCCAAATCTCTCTTTTCATTTCACTGTTATTAGGCTGCAAAACTGGATAAGGAAATTATTTTATATGTGTTGTTTTCTCCCTCCCTTGCCTTTTATGATAACTAGTTTGTGACGTAAGATTTCACAGGACAGGAATAGGAAAACTGGCGGAAAATACTCATTTTTCTGCTTGCCTCTATGTGTTTATTGCCTGGGATTAACACTAATGGCTTTCTCCTTGAATTTACCATTGAGGAAGCAGGGAAAATCTAAGATGAAAGGCAGTAATAGAAGAAAGGGCTCACTGGAACACCTTAATTATGAAAAAATATATTCTATCAGATATTAATTGGGCTCAACACTGGATATGACACCTCTCACAATCCTTCACAGACACCTCCACCAGAGGAAGAAGACACAGATTATAACACATTCCTTGCACTGAGCTTCTCACCCAGCTGGCTTGCCTCGCCAGGCACAGCACAGGAGTTTTAATGAGGAAAACCACCACTGGCATCAGCACACACCCTCAGGATTACCTGTTATTCCTCAGAGCCCACTCAGAGCCATTCCCTAAAACAGTACAAGTGACAGCAGCATCTTAGAAGAGGGGTCACAGAACCTCCCCATCACCCAAAACTTGTAACATATGCATCTCCCAGGGATTTGTATGGCCTCCCTGGGAATATGAGATATTGATCTATTTCTCCTATACAGGCAGTTATGTTACAGCACCGTGGATTTAGGGGTTTGAATTCACATTAAAAATAAAGTTAAAATGCAAACCAAGAAATATTTCAAACATAGCTATTTCTTTTGGCTGAGCTCTCAACAGTGTGAAAAATATCCCACTCACATTGTAATATTCAGATGACAGCCTGGACAGCCACATCATTATCATTTTCTGGAGTGGAATAGAATTGATAAATAGTTCAGGGAAAAAATAAAATAATAATTTCAGCCTTGCATGTAATTTGATTTATTTTCTGAGACAGATTTACATAGACATTACCCACAGTAGTGAAATAAAAATTCACATCCCAGAGGAGTTTCATAAAAATGTCAGTAGTGAACTACTGAAATCAAACTTTCATGGCAGTTTTCAGGATTACACTGATTGTAGAAGAATCTGAGTGAAAATAAGTTTTGCCCTTAACGGGTCATGTAAACAAAGTGAAGAGCTGTTAAAGTGTACTAGCTGTAAATACGGTGTTTAAACCACAGATTCCTGGACAGGTGATAGTTCTTGCATAAGTGGGTGAAAGATCTCGCCATGCAGGTCTCTGAGTTTCAGATTGCTTTAAAGAATATTTTAACATTTATCATTCTGGAAGAACAGAATAAAATTCTCTCCTCAAATGATGATCATTTTAGCTGCAATGTCTTACAGACTAAAAAAATCTGCAACTAAAAATTAAGTAAATAGGCCCAAAACAAAAGACAGGGAAAAAAAAAAAAAAACCACCAAAATAAACCCTCAAAAAATCTGCAGAACCAGCTGAATCCATGTGGAGACTGGCCCATCATCTTTAAAACAAGACATTTGGTGGAGTTTGGCAGGAGAACAAAACAAACACAAGTCTGGCAGAAGGAGCCCACTTGGGAGAAGAAGGAATAAAATATGATTGCTCATTCTGGTAGAGGTGGGGAGAGGAATGGTTATAGCATGTGAATTTTGGAACTGACCCACAGAGTTGGGTAAAAATGAAAACGTTTGGAGACATGAAATAGAACGTAATAGAATAAATATGAGAAAGATAGGTTGAAGTTAAATTGGGTTCTGTTCAGCGAGAAAGTTACTCCCATCTGGCCCAATGATGGAAAGATACCTATGTGTCTACTTAAGATTCACAGTTCAAAATGATTAAGAAAGAGTCAAGTGATTTAGCTATGCATCAAATCAAGTCCCTTTCCTCAATTTATTATCTCTGAAAGGGAATGCAAGAAAGCATTTCCTCAGTAGTATATAGCATAAATCTGTGTGTATTTTGAATCTGAAGAAGGGTCAAAATGAAACCATAAATACTGCATCACAAAATCATAAAATTCTCCAATTTATTGTTTCAAGAAAAAAAATAAGAGAAGGAAAATATTTTCCAACAAGGTGTTTGAGCACATCACCAAGCAAAAGTCACACCTTTTCTCTTGATGGAAGGATAGGCAGAAGATACAATTACTGTTACACAGATATATCCAAATTCCTCAGATTTTCCTCTGCAGTTTTCTACTAGCCTAATCAGTGTTTACTTCTGCCCACTATCAGCACCTGAATAAATGACTTTGAGTAGTATGAACTACAAAACTGACATTTGTAACTTTCTCTCTATTATCTGACATTTGTAACTTTCTCTCTATTATTATTGGCCCTAATTCTGCGAAGACTGAAGGGTGTATATTCTCAAGGTTCAATGGGATTTATGAAAACACTATTGATCACTCTCCTATATATGAACACAAAAGAATTTGGAAAAAAATCCGCACTTGAGTACTAACGTAAAATGAGAAGGGGTTTCAGGAATGTCTACAAAATTTAATACAGGTACCTTTACAGCTGAGAGCTGTACGAGATTCTGCAGCACATACCAGAACTTTAACTAGAGAGTGCCTGTTCAACAATTCACATTTTTCACTTAAATAATGTTTTATTTTTTGTTTATTAAATGAAAACAACAATCCAACTGTAGAATGAACTGTAAAAGAATAACAACTATTTTTGAGCAACTAGGGATGCAAATAATTTTGGTAAGTATAAAACTATTTAAATCGCTATTTTTTTTTCAAGAACAACGCTCTCTGATCGTATTTCTGATGGGATGAAAATTTAAGTGAATTTCTTTCCAAGCACAAATTCTAATTTATCAGTTCACACAAGCTTTTGGATACCATCCCACAAGAGATGTACACCTTTACTATGTAGCTATTCTCAATTTTAAATATGCTGGGTAATTTATTCTGTTTATGCCTATTTTTTCAATTCAGGGTACTGTAAATGAAGCAATAGGAAACAAATAAAAACCTGTCACATGTACCCTTGAAATCCAGTCCCAAATCAAAAAAAATAATAATAATTAAAATTTTTAAATTATACATAGAACAGAGTAACAAGTGAAATATTTCAGCACTGAAAAAGGGTTATTTTTGATTGAAAGAAATTAGCAACTATTGGGCAAGAAACAAAATGGTGTCAGAAAAGAAAATCAAAGGAGGGGCATTAAAGGAGACTGACTGAAGTGTTAAAAATCCATGCAGTGTTGCTGTGTGGCCGAACAAATAATCCTGAATATTTGGCACACATAACCAAAAAAACTGCCAACCTGGACAGAAGAAGCTAATAACATGATAAAAGAAAAGGCTGATTATCTCCCCCTAGACTCCTGTGGCCATGTTTTGTCACAGAAGTGGCAGGGTTAATACAATGAATATTGAGTCAATTACTGTATTAAAAAAAAAAAAACAACAAAAAAAAAACAACAACAAAAAAAAACCTTACCCATACCCCACCCCCAAAAATAATGTTGTTTCTACCCTACCAAGGCATAGAAAACAGGTCTGCAGATATTTGAAGGATTTTTACCCAGGGCTTTTTTAGTCCTAAGTCTTTTTCTTACAAGCCTTCTGCTCTTCCTGACTCCCCCATCACTCGCTCATTTCAGGAAAAACAAAAATGGGCATATGCACGTCCCTGCTTTCTTTTTTCTCTATATTTTCTAATTTTTTTAAATTACTTCATGCCCACAGCAGTTAGCAGAAATACTACTAGTAATAATGCTGTTTGCTGAGATTAGAGTGATATATAATTGTACTAATCTAATGTTGCTTCCTACAGAGAGTTTTCATATTTTTTACTTAATGGAAACATCAATGCTAAACTATTTTAGCCCCTTTTTATATGATATACTGCAGAAAAATCACTGCATCTGAACATCAGTTCTCCATTCTAAAAACAATAGATACAACCCTTGCAAGAGAAACAAAGGCAGAAATTCAGTCTAGACTCTGGTTTCTGATTATCTGGAAGCTAGAGTAATGTACATTTTGGCTTGAAATAACAAACTAATTGGAAATGAAGCACTAGAATAGCTGATGATAAAGAGGTTCATTGGCATTGCTCTGGAAAGAAACTCGTGCTCTGCCTAAGCACGAGGGGCAGTTTTAGCTAAAGCACGTTGTTAGAATGTGTAAATGAAATCAGAAATTACACATCTCTGAAGTAAAATCTGGAGTCAACAACACTCACATGACTAATTAGTAAATATATATCTCTAAGTATTTAAGCCCATGCCAATTGCAATGAAAATCAGGGTCACAACATTGGTGCCAGGGCCAAACAATGCTCTCTTTCACCCGGCCAAAGGAAGCACCAGTAAATGCTCAACACTAAAAAGCAGCAGCTGCCTCCTCCTGTGACCAATGCACTGGCAGATCCTCCACTGGTTTGGATGGATGCTAACCTAGCAATTTTGCAATCTGCATCTCTTGTCCTTCCATGCCCAACATCCAAGTTCTTTGTAGGGTATCAAACAAGATCCTTATGTGGCATCAACTGAGATCTGGACTGAGCTGCTTAAGCTCCAACAGCATAAGACCTTGATAAAGACAGAAGAGTAGAAATAGATTTGGGCATGGTCACAATAAAAAACACTTTGGAAAGATTATAAGAGAAAAGATTTTAGCACTATAACACAGCCCACTTCCATCTCCTTACTTAGAGACTATCCTACTTTCTGAAATTTGCTTTGCATAAAGGAAGGTGGGTCAATTTCTTTGAAGATATTAACATAGCTTATGATGGTGATATTACCATAGGTTCCCAATAGATTTATGGGGCCATATTTAAAACTAATGTCTTTGTGAAATTACCTGTTTTCCTAAATGTTTAGAAGATGACACTTAGACCAGCTTAAGGAACTTGTATTCTCCTATCTCATTTCAGGGCGACCTCACATCAGCATTGAAATCAGGAAAGAAATGCAAATTTTACTTTTTATTATTTTAGCACTTCACAATGCCATGCTTTTATATTCTAAAATATGAGGGAAATGACATAAAAAGTAAATTTCAAGTAGATCCTAGATTTCTTTGGTTAAAAAAAAAAAATCTTTTCTGGTTTTCTAATCAATGTTGTACTTTCACTTCTATGTATATAACAATGAAATTGTCAGAAAACCATTCGGGTATGATTTACCTAACTTTTCAATGTGTTTACTGATTTACAGAAATAAAAAATGTTGCCTTTAAAGGAAAATATAAGTAATCCAGAAACATACCAAACATCCAGGAGCCAAAACCGAAGTACGTTTCAGAAAGGCATTACTTAGAATTGGCAGTACAGCATCATCCAGGTACATATAATTTGCTTCCCTACAAGCAAGCTCTAAATTTAAAAGAGAGAAGCCATCCAGGTGAGAGCTAGAGCCTACATATAGAATACTGTAGAATGTGAAATACACAGCTGGAGTTGGGAACTACTTCCAATTTATTCCAGCACAGCAGGAGGAAAGCTGGGCAGTCTACTAAGGTCCTCTTTCTTTCCCAGGATGGATGAAGCGGCAAAATAAGAAGCTAACCCCTGCAAAAGTTTGTAGGCAACATATTTGCTGTCCCACTGGATGTTCTGCCCAGAGCTTAGATGGGGCAACCAGCATAAAATAGCTCTGCCACAGCCCAGTATGGGCACCACTGCCTTGTCTCCAGCTTTGGAGTCACTCCTGCAAAGCAGCACTGCTCGGTGCGGTTTAAGCGTTTAATGCTTCATTCACAAGTAATGCAAGGAGACAGGTCCACATTTCTCCTGCTAGGATGGAAGAAGTTTTGCTCCACTGCCTCCAGACAATGCTTGGTCAAAGTTTTGTAACTATTTTCTTGGGACCTTCTGTAGCAATTGAGCTCCAACTGTCAGTCAACCAGCTATTTCGTGACATATTTTTGACGCTTTTTCCCTTATCTCCCCTTTTTCTGTAACACGGCAGTGTGCACCAAAACTAAGGAATGCAACTTCTCTTTAAACTTTTTTAGTTCTTCATCCACAAAAAAATTCAAGCAGGCTATAAACTTTTCTCCCTCTGTGCCATTGCTCATAATGGTAATCTGTTCAAGAAATTGTCTGCTGCTGCTGAAATTGCAATAACCATCTCATTTACAGCAAAGCAGTCATATTCAAACACAAAATGCAGTAGAATGCAACCTCTTGAGACAGTACTATATTAAAGTTACTAATAAAGGTCCCAACTCTTTTTCCATTAAAAGTACAGCAACTTTCCACTCAATTCAATGCAATTTGAATTGGGTTTAAATAACTCTTTTTAAACATGAGGTCAAACTTTCATCATGTGCCCTGGGAGAAGCCTAGTAATTCTACCCTGGGTCTCCATTCTGTTGGGCATGAACTGATTTTACACTATACTCATCTCAAAAGAATTTCACTGCATGGTTATAAACCATTTTTTCTTCCAAAACACAAAGAACACATTATAATCAGGAAAAAGTAAGCAACTGTAGAAAGCCATATAGTTTTGAATCTTTACTTGATTTTCTTGTCTTGGCTAGGATAAAGCAAATCAAAACATCTAGTAAGTTCAGCAGTTTATGGATTTTTCTTTTCCATGTCCTTTGAAGCAAACAATTGAATGCTATTAGAAAATGGGGTACCCTTTAATTCAGTATCAAAATTTTTCTCAAGGTGCTGCAGTATCATCCTATTTTTTTTAGAAAATTTCTGTCATAGTCAAAAAATCATCACTTAATACAGAAATCAGGCTTTGCTATACTTTGGCTATTCTACCTTCCAGAATGGTAACATTCAACTGCCATTCAGAAGGAAGATATTGACTCACAAAACCAGACATTCTTGCTTCAGACCATGAACTTCTATGCAAGGTGTAGGTGTAGGTGCACACAACTCTTGTCTTTAGGGAAGCTTCCTCTGACTGGGGACCTACTCAACTGCACACAGGCCAAACATACAATGATGCTGATCCATAAAGGAAAAAGTGTACTTCCCAAAGGCACAAAATGGTTTTCTTTTGTAAGCTACCCAGTGAGTCACAAAGGAGATATTTATTAAATGCTCACTTTCCTTCCCTATGTTTTTGCTTGAAACGATGCTGAGCTGTATCAATCAGCTTCAGCTCAGTGTGTCAGGGCACAGAATTTATTCCAGGAGGTTCAGGTTCTGCTGACACATCATGTAATTTTCACTTCTGCCAGACAATTGTTTTTTCTTTATGCAAAGACTATTTGCAAGATGAGAAGAAATAAAAGGCCTATAAAACCTGCACACTTACAGAGACTAAAAAAGAAAAGAATATGAGATGACAACAATTTGTTCTTGCTGTGTGACTACAGAAAAAATGCTAAATTTATGTGAAAGTAACTCTTGTCTTATAGGGGATATCAACAGGTCAGGAAAACAATAACCAACGACAGCAGTGTTCAAAATAAAGCTGAAGATACTGAAGGCTCCCATACCCTTGACTTCAGGCAAAAGAGCAAAGGCAGGCATGTAGTCTCCACCTACAGTAGACAGAATGCATGACGTCCTAAGAGTACTAAATCAATAGATAAACAAATTCTTTTTTAAAAACTTGGAAACTCATAAATTCTGTGCGTAAAGCTTCTCTACTCACACCAAGGACAACCTGCTGGCTCCTCTCTGATTGCAGGTGGTAAATGTAGTCACGAGTCATAGAAAAACAATTTCAGGATCTTTGTCAATCAACAGAAGGATTTTTCACAATGAAAAACGAAAGGAAATATGGTCTAGCCAAAAACATGGGGGAGAGAGTGATCACAAAAATCTTGGCTATACAGAGTAGCCAACATAACTGAATGACTGAGAAGCTCTGCATCAACATATGCAAGTATTGTTGGGGGACACTGGATTCATCTATATAGGCATTTTAATGCATTAATTTTGTAACAAAAGTTTTTGTTGCATCTATCCATGGTGTCACGTGGTTTGTTCCCAAGCACATATCTTGCACACTCAAAGTACTTTATCTCCTGGCAGAACTCAGATTGAAGTCACACAGGAGACTTTATCCAGCATGTCCAGGCTGTCTCTCTCCTTTACCATATCAAGGCCATCCCACCCAGCCTCTCTCCCCTCTCATGTTTTTCTCCAACTTCATGCAATCCAGCAATCCAGCCACCAGTTCATCCCATGTCCCTTCAGCCAGAGTTCCTTTCTATGATCCTCATCTTATCTTAGTCCTGCCTCCACTCGTGTTTAGCCATGCAAATGCAACCTTTTTTTAACTTACCGCTTAACTAATTAACCACCCACCTGCCCAGTTCCTATCTCTTCTGAAGTTTAATCCTCAGTGTTTAATTCATATTGATGTGCTAACTGATCATAACAGGATACTCACTAGAAAACATGACAGGCAAATTCCTTGGTCTCAGTTCCTCTGGTTGTACTGGTTTGACCTGTTCAACTCAGAGCAGCAATTTCAAGGAAAGTCCCGTCTTAAGGGAGGCAAACATCCAATACATACGTAATCTTTTGGAAATGCAGCTGCTAAAAAATCTAATAAAACTTGACCAGGAATGTGTGAAATGCAATTTTTCAAATGTTCATAACTTTGCCAAATGTGGGTGGATTTTTACAGGCGTAGTAAAAAAGCATATCCAGGCTATAAACTTCAAACCCCTCCACTATACAAAGAAAAACCTAGATGTTCAGAAAGAAAATGTACCAAGACATTTAATGTCAGCAAATAAAACTAATATTGCAACATGTTCACTGAAAGCTTGGCAGTTCCATCCAAACAGTAAACTGACAACCTAAGAGTTTCAAGTGCTAATACAAAAATCAGCCCTAACTCCACAGAATAAAAAACTTTTGCAATCCTCAGCCATAAACTTGTTAATTTTCTATTTGAGGAACTGAAAAAGACTTTGAATTTTTTTTTTTTTACCCCTGAAGACGTAAAATTAAAATATGTTTTCATTCCAAACAGACACCTCACCAGATCCACCACACCATCTGGTACCCTGCAAGTTACATACTGGACTTTAAGAAAGACCTGGGATTTTATCTTTTTCTCCTGTTTGTGCACATTACTATCACATTATATACAGTACTTAATAAAAACTAAAGAAGAAATTAAAGAAGTCAGAGATATTTGATGAGACAGGCAAGACACCCACACTGAGATAAAACTTCAGCATTTCATACTTAAGTACAAGTATTTTAAACAAGACCTACAGTGAGAGCACAAATGGATTTTCTGCAAGTCCTCTGAGCTCTCTTTTGGGCAAAACACAAAAGCTGTGTGCCCTCCTTGGCTGGATAACCCCACAGACAACTGCCATGCTAATATTTCTCCAAGATGTCCTTGTTGTAAAACCTATTGCTACTTATTCATGAATCCCACTGTAGGTCATCATTTCAAGAGGAAACAGGCTCTAGGAGTGGAATCTGTTAAAGCATCAAGACGTGGTGATGTAGAAATGAAAATGTCGTTGCTGCTTATTGGCCGCATTAATAAAAAATAGTGCCAAAATAAAGGACAACTCCTTATAGGAAGTCCATCTTTCCAGCATAAATGGTGCTGTGTAGCACAATTCCTGGACCAAAAGAAGAAGCCCAACCACACCAACAGAAGGAGTTGCCATTTGAACAACATTGCAGACACACTGTCTGAAAAATAGGCCCACTGTGTAAAAATTGATTATCTTGTTGGTTTTCTTTTCTCATTAGATAATCCCAATGATTTATCCTTTTCTGTTACTTTCAAGACATTCCTAGTGAGCAAACTGCTTGCACAGATGCCAAGCAAGACTATAATTTTGCAAGCAACAGGCATCCTTCCTTAGCCTTACCCCTCACTGAAGCTGCTCCTTCCTGTAGGAGGAACAGCCAAAATCCAAATCATTCCATTTCCCATACTTGCAGTTCCTATAACTGCTAGTCAAGCCCACAGGCCATTTGGCTGATATTTTTTTTTCTATTGAGAGCATAAATTCTGTCATGTTCATTACACTCAAATGCCCCCCTAGGTTGAAATTTCTTTTTTCCTTAAAAAAAGGTATTTCAAGTTTATGGAATATATTTATCTGATCTCCAGCACTGTCCAAGTAAAAGCAATAGATCTTAAAAATGTTTCTGGAAAAAAAGGACATGGACGATTTATGTAAATAAACTGGACAAGCTCAGGCCTCTTCAGACTAACATTAAATTAAAGATATGTCAATCTTAGGAGAGAGACCAGTGAGAATAATTGTTAGTAAACTGAACTGAAAAGGTTCAGTTGAGCTTGGATGGCAAAAGATTTGTTATGATCAATTACAGTGAAACCTGGAGGCATTTATGCTGAGGTTGATAACCGTAACAGCAGCAGCTAGGAGGGAGCAATTAGTTAAGTAGGGGGAAAGTCAAGGCAAATAATCTCTCCAGCGCTGCCTTTTGTACAGTGTTGCACAATAACAACTTTAATGCACAAATCCAACTTCTCTGTTTATGAATTAGAGTCCTGTCTTTGCCAGTCTTTCACTCCATGTGCTGCTAATCTTATATTCACTGCTACTGAGCACAGCCTGCATCAGAGGATATCTGGCTGCATTCCTAGTACATTGTACCAATAAATATTAACTCCTCTACTCCTCTAACTCCCACAAAATAACTACATGAATTGTTTATATATGTTTATGACCAGAATTTATGAGAAATTAGGTTTTATTCTATAAAGTTCTGATATCTGAGAAGAAGAACTAAGATAAAGTAGGATTCTGCCAGTTAGCACAACCAGTTAATTTCATTTAAAGGGAATTCTTGGCATATTTTTCTTTGGTCAAGAGCTACAAGATTACTGTGATGAGCAAGTATCTTTTCTGGCATTAACTGTTTTGTCATATAATAGAATCATAGAATGGGTTGGGTTGGAAGTGACCTCAAAGATCATCTGGTTCCAACCCCTCTGCCACAGGCAAGGATACCTTCCACTACACCAGACTGCATCAAGCCCTATCCAGCCTGGTCTTGAACACTTCCAGGGGCATCCACAGCTTCTCTGGGCAACCTGTTCCAGCACCTCACCACCCGCACAGTAAAGAATTTCTTCTTCACATTTGATCTAAACCTACCTACTCTCAGTTCAAAGCCATTACCCCATGTGCTATGGCTAGATGCCCTTGCAGAAAGTTCCTCTCCAGCTCTCTTGCAGGTCTGCTTTAGAAATTGCATGGCTTCTGCAAGGTCTTTTCAGAGCCTTCTCTTCTCCAGGCTAAACAACCCCAATTCTCTCAGTCTGTCTTCACAGGGGAAGTGCTCCAGCCCTCTGATCATCTTCATGGACTCTTCTGAACTCAATCCAACAGGTTCACATCCTTGTTATGTTGGTGACCCCAGAAGTGGACACAGAAGTCCAAGCGGGGTTTCACAAGAGTGGAGGAGAAGAGGAGAATCACCCCCTCAACCTTCTGGCCGCACTGCTTGTGGCACAGCCCAGGACACAGTTGGCTTTTAGGGCTGCAAGCGCCAACAAAAATATTAAACAGCACAGTGCCAGTACCAACGCCTCAGGGATGTCACTTGATATATTTGATTACCTCTACTTACAGACCTGTGCTGTTAGATAACCTTAACCTCCATCTGTCTAAAAAGTCACCTTTCCTCCCTTTACAGAGAGGCTTTTTTTTTTTGTAGTCTAGATTTCCCTCAGAAAACTTCTACACAAATTGTCATTTGAAATAAATTCTTTGCCTGATCTAAAATACGAAATAACCTAATTTTAAAAATTGTAAAACCTTTCAGTGACAGTCTCAACTGGCCAAAGCAGAAAATTTCACCCGAAAAATCAAATGCTTGACCAAGTCTACAAGAACAGCAAGTACTACTTTTTAAGGAGACAAAGACAATGAGATCTTAAATTCAGGGTAATTTTATTGATCAAACCATTCCAGGAAAACCACTTGTCACTATTAGCAGGATCATCCATCAGAAAGGTACTGTTTGGCTAACTCCTTATCCCTATTCTCTAGTTAAACTACTTAGAGTAAGATGTACAATAGCTATTCAGATCAGGTAATAATAAACAGGAAGTTTTAAAAAAGAGAAAAACCCACAAAAGCACCTACAAAAAATTCTGTGACCTAAAGTATATTCAGAATTATGGTATTTAACAGTACCATTAGACAACAGCTGACATTTCTGGGCAACTGTGCCCTGGAGAAGCAGAAGTTAATAACTAATTTTACATAAACTAGCATTATGTAAGGTTTGCACAAGAGCTAGAAAAGAGTAAAAATATCATGAATTGTGTTGATGAATAAAAAGAAAGGGCCATTCACTTTGAGACATTTAAGCAATGTGGCTTCCTTTTAGCAGCAAAAGATGAGATTAATGTTTTTCAACTCTAGGAAGCTCAAATTCAGGTATCTAAATCAAAGCTGGTCACTCTGAGTTCACCTACTCATTGGGGAGAGAATCAGGCACTTCTGAAAGGTTAGCAATCAGATTTGTCTTAACTTCTGACATTAGCATCTCCAGGGGCTGAGGTGGCAGAAAGACAGACAAAACTGGTTGAACAGGGAAGCATCTATTTCAGTTACTACAAACAGGGAGAGGATAGAGGTGCACCTTTAATATTAATCAGAAAGTCTTAGGAATTCTCTTCTATACTCATGGATAAGCACCAGACACTCAAAAGTCTTCTTCGAAGGAAGTTCAGGAGTTATCATTTTGTTTTAAATCGTAGCTAGTTGCCCCAGTTTTATACAAGTTTCTCAGAGCTTTATACCACAGATACCTTCAAATGTCATCATTTTCTTATTTCAAGGGAGCCAAATCCCTCTTTTACAGGCATTGACTAAATCTTGTGGTAGAGAGAAGTCTGGCCCAGGAACGACCTCAGTTGCAAGTGCTCATGCAGAGTGGCCATACATTGTGAACTGCTGGCCCAAGAAGGCAGAAAGCTTAGGTTTAAGTCTGTGGCCATCTACACGGGACATTTGGGTGAACATGGGAAGGCTGGGTTTGCAGTCTCCTCAAGGACTGCTGGACACATCAGCAGCTAAAAATCACAAGTAGGAAATATAACTGAATTTTAAGACTCCCCAGTCACAGGTGAACAGCCTATATGCTATCTTAACTGTTCTTTCTAATTCACTTAGATTTTTCCACATCTATGACAAATTAACTCTGTCAAACAAGATACAGTAGAAGTGTCCCTCCATCTTTCTCCCCTTTTAACCTACTCTCTACTTTAAAACACTCAAGCAGGTATATGAATCTCCTCCACATGAAATAAGAGTACTGAAAGCATGTTCCAATACCTGAATTACAAAGGAAAGGAGCGGTAAGAGGATCACGTATTCCTTCAGCTCTCTTTTAAAACAAACTGGTAGTGTCTATCTACCCTCCAGTGGAAACCAACCTAGTGAAGATTTCTAAGAGCTTATGTTGAACAAAGCCTGTCAGGTGAGTTTCTCAGGACTCATGACCAGTCCTAATGGAAAATTGAGACACATCTCCTGTGAATAGCAATGAAAGAAGCCTGGAGAATGAGATCTTTGCATTTATGTTTCTGTAATTGTCACATCCCCATATAAAGATCTTTACATATTATTCATGTAGTCATAAATATATTTACCATAAAAATATAACCATAAATATATTTACAAATTAAAACTGAACTCTAATTAATACTGTTCCAGGACATTTCCTCAAAACAAACAAGTTATGACAATACTCGCTTCTTAAGAAAAAGGCCTGTTAATCTTTGACAGAATAACTGCAGAAGAACTGTAAACTATTCTTCACTGAATCAGATCCTAACAGACAGGAACACACAAAATTTGTGTCACAGAGTGAAGTTCAGGCCACTAGCTGTGAAGACACCAAAATCATAGGTATCTCAGTACTTCCCAGAACCTCAGAAATGAAACAACTGGTGAGCATGACGCTGCATGATTACACCAAAATTTTAGGTGCTGAGCCATCCAACTCCAGAGATCTTTACCAATCCAGGACCAGAAAAGTGTTCCTCCGTCTTTGGTTCACAGATTTCAATAGTGATCCATTTATAGAGAGATTTCAAATGAAGAAAACTTCCCAGAAACATAGCACAAAAGTCTTCCAGCTCGATTTAGAACTCAAATTAACATTGAGCCAAGGAGTTCCTGCCCTTCCGTCTCGTGCTTCAGGCTGTACCTGTGTACTCCACTGTAGAGCACCAGCAACTCACACCAACATCTAGGACTGAGCATTGTGCCATTTTCAAGAAGAGGAAATAACATGACCCAAGTAAGATTTGTATGCATGTGCAGCACTCATTACCTTACAGGACAGCCAACAAAATTCAGAGTTTAGTTAGTGCTAATTTTTTTGAGCTAACAAGTACTGCAGGTGCATTGTGTGCCACAAGCCCTTCAGAAGGCCTGAGCCATGGCTGACTAATGCCCAAGGACGTGACACTAAACATCAGGTCTCTGGAATATTATGAAGATTAACTTTGAAAGAACAAAGCAATCCAAATGCGCATCTAAAAAGAGTAAATTTCAATTTATGTGTTTCCATATTCTTCTGTTTACTTCCATCATAAAAACTGCATTTTAAGCTTTTTGAAGGCTCAGTGACAGCCCCAGCTTTACTATCATGTCAGTTTGGGACGTGGTCCAAAGGCAACTTTGAGAAGGCTCCTTTCCAAGTGCATTGGAAGCACTTGTCATGGTGAAACAGACTTTCTTCTCCACGTCTCCCAAGGAATCACACTTTTGATCATGAAAATTCTCTTAATAAAAAAATACTATGATACTTGTAAGATGAAAAACATACACATGCCAGTCCTCCATGAAAAGCAGTCTGACTACCAATCTGTAGTCTGCTCCCAGGCTTTCCAGAATTACAGAATAACAAATTCCAACTCACAGATTTCAGTTTTGTGCATTACCATTGGGTAGCTAAAAAAGCAAGAAGTTAAAGCAACTGCAGAAGTGAAAGGGAATACGACTCCAAAATAAAAAGAGAGAAAAAACCCCAAAAGCCAGCACCCAAAAACATTGGCTCAAAAAATCTGTTCAACCAGCATGAGCAGAGACAACCTTGGAGAGCTGACAGGTTGCAAAGCAGATTGCTGGCACTGTGTTTTGACTTGCCAGAGGAGAGAAATGACAACTAGAACACAACAGTCTCCCTGCAAATATTGCAAGCTAGAGTAAGCGACTTGAAAACAGACTTTAGCAAGTCTCAAGGTGTAGTCGAGTCAGGCAGCGAGGCAGGAATACATTCAATATATTCTGAAGCCTCAATCTTCTCAAAATAGCTTTATTTTACTTTAAAAACACATAAAGAAAGCTTCTCTAAGATCACAGAATCTGACAAGTTGGAAGGAACCCACAAGTCTTATGGGGTCCAACTCCTGGCCCTGCGCAGCACCATCCCCAAGAGTCACATGTGCCTAAGAGCATTGTTCAAATGCTTCTTGAGCTCTGTCAGGCTGGTGCTGTGACCACTTCCCTGGGGAGCTGTTCCAGTGCCCAAACACCCTCTGAGTGAAGAACCTTCCCCTGATATCCAGCCTAAACCTCCCCTGACACAACTTCAGGCAATTCCCTCGAGTCTTGGCACTGATCACCACAGAAAAGTGGTGTCTGTCCCTCCTCTTGCCCTCACAAGGAAGTTGTAACTGCAATAGGTTCTCCCCCCAGTCTCCTCTCCTCCAGGCTGAACAGGCCAAGTGACACCTCAGCTGCTCCTCATGGCCCTTCACCATCTCCATGGCCCTCACAGAAAGGCTCACAGCCCAGGGGATGTTATCTTCATCATCTTGATGAGGTTTCCCTCCATTCCATTTCAGCCTAAAATATTAACATATTTAGATAAGCTTTTTAATCAGGATTTATTATAGTCATGCCAAAAACACAAAGTAAAAGCTGGTATGTCATCCAATTGCAGTGTTAAGTGCTTGTTTCCAGGATGAAAAGAAAGACAATTTTCCTACTATACTATAATATTTTAATTTTCCAATGGCAGATAAAGACAAATATAAAAAGGGAGGGGAAAAAATCCCCTGGGTAGAAAGGGACAGACATAAATAAACTGACATTAGTGAAAATTCCACGAGTCCTTGAACTCATACACAAAGCGTGTGGCAATAATATATTTTATTATGCTAGTTTATACACATACATTTATGCACTCTTTATACCCTCAATCTGTGAAATATTTACATCCAAATTAAAGTTACAGGACTACAGTGTTTTCACAGAAGAATCAAATACCATTTTACAATATTTCCCCCCAGGTAAATCAAATAATTGAAGTTCAGCGAACACATTCTTGAGAGCTCTCAAATAAAAGCAGATCTGTCAAAAACACAAAGGCAACATGGAAAGTAAATTAAGATAGAATATAAGTACAGAGAGAGATAATAAAAGCAACAACAGATAATGCTCTCTACCAATTGCCAAAGATGAAAAAGCAGAAGTTTGGTGGGAGTCCTCTGCCAGACCCAAATATTAAGACCCATACAAAGAATAGTAATGCCTCAGGAGCAAAATCAGTATTATACATGCATGTTTCAGGTGAAAAAGCACCAAGAAATACAAAGTGTGCTCAGAAAACAAGAAGCATACCCAGGAACAATCTAATTGTCTCTCTGTGGACACAGCATGCTAATCCTTGTAGCAGCAGTATCCCAGCTGATCTCATCAAAGTGCTGACAAGGGAACACAGTCCCAAATCTCTACTGTAGAAAATGCAATACACTTGTGGCTATCATGACCTCAGAGGGAAATCTGTGGCCAGCTTAAGAAGAAGAAAAGCTGGTTTTCTATTCTCACCTTGTCTGACAAGGTAATTGCTTTCAGTAATGGTGGAGACTGCATTAAAAGTAGAAGAACACTTGATTTGAAAGGACAGCTTCGCAAGAGAAATATTAATGAGAGAGACTGGCACGGGGTACAGCACACCCTAGAGCAGTGATGACAGCACTGAGGCAGACACTGTGAGCCACACTACACAGAGAACATTTCCTTAGCTAAAAAGAAAAGGCCTGGGATATATAAGAGAACCAACTGGCTTCTCAGTGAGCTTTCAAGCAACTCACACAAGAAAGGTTTTCAATAATCCACTCAAAAAAAGAGATTTTTTTTTTTTTTTTTAGAGAATAATGCATGAAAGTGATTCTGGAGAGCTAAATATAATTTCTATTATTAAAGTAGATCTATGGAGAACAGCTGAAGCATTTTATATGGGATAGGGGAGCTCTACACATGAAAGCAAGTCCAACCAAGAAACATGACAATTTAAAGATAGCAAGTCTAAATCTTGTCTAGATTATTTTGAGTAAAGATAAGGGAGATTTATTTGATAACATGATCTGTGCATGCTTTCTATATTAGGGTCTACTACTGATCGATTTTAGAGATTTCCTTTAAGTGTGCATTACAGGTCTGACGAGTCTATCTGGTTTCTTCTGAGGGTTAATCTGTCACTTACATAGATAATTAAGGGATTTTAAATGGGAATTTTATTGACCTACTTACTAATAAAAGTCTTAGTGCCACAGATGTACATGGTACTTTATAAACAAAAGATGTGTTCCAGTCTAATGCTACTGAAAGAGATACATGTACTTAGCAGACTTTTTAAAAAGCTGAATTATTTGTTAGATATGTAGCAACGTTTGTGCAGAAGACTCAGTCTTTCCTAATTATTATATCATTGCTTTAATACAAAGATCTGCAAAGATTGCAAAGTCTCTAGCAGCCATTTTCTGTTGCATACATACAGTCTATTTCCTTACCATTTTTATAAACTTTTTGTTGTGGGGAACACAGTTTAAAGAATTTATTTGAACTGACTTGTAAGCAGAATAACCTAATTACTTCCATAGCATAAATTCCATGCCATAAAATTCATATATTGTTTGCATTTCTCTTTTCTAGTTCTTTATTTAAATGATCATGAACAGTTTGCTATTCCTAAAGGACTGGAGTAAATTCAGTTTGACATATTCTACAGAAGCCTTTTATTTATCCTTAAAGTTTTATTTGCTGTACTGTTCTGAGCACTACACAATAGTGTTGTTTGTCATTTGGTACAACTTAAAACAGAATAATAAGAAATTATATTGCTGCTAGGGAACACCATTATTTACTCGTTCATAATTACAATAATATATGATGTGCATAGTCAGTGAATACAAAAAAACCCTGAAACACACCAGCAAGATGAATTACAGTAAGCTATGAGAAATTCAATTAAAAATTTTAACCCCTTACCAGGATGTTCTATATAAAAGTAAAAATAAATTCAAAATAGTGAGTTTGATCTGGTAACCAAAGTATTCAGACTCACAAACATCTGCAGTTGTTCCTAAAATACACAATGAAACAAAGTTCATGAGATTATTCCAATTTACTTGTGTCTCTAGGGAAAAATATGTTTCTAGAATAGAATTGTTTCATTTTAAATCAATATATCAGACTCAACAGCTAGACCATGTTACACATGCATACATAAGCACTGAGGCATAAGGAAGTTTTGCACTTCCTTGAAAATTTTAAATTGGCACTTTCTGGCTTATAAACTATTCACAATAGAAATATCCCAGCTGAATGCTCAGTGATCAAACATTCAATTTCTGTATGTCAGATGTATACACCACTTCATGTTATATACAGCAGCAATTCCTGGGAGTGATTTAGTTCCTGGGAGAGGATAGTGCTGGCATAGAAAGAGGACTTATAAGTTTATTTGATTCAAGGACTGCAGCGCCAGCACAGGAAGGAGACAGGTTGAAGGAAGTAGATGGGGAACTTTTTAATATTTGCATCCTTTTGAATAAATGTTTCGCTCTTTATTGAAAATTAATTAACAATCAAGAGTCAAAGGTAAAAATAACATGCTTACAAAATATTTTGTTGATTTTGATAATTTTCACAAATCTGTTTAAGTGGCTTACCTAATTGATTTGGAACTCTATTTCCAATTAAAAAACCCTATAAAGCAGTGCATGTCAAAAGATGGAGAAGCAGCAAAGCAGTAGCAAGAGATGCAACTGTGGCTTGAGAAACACTAAAGTCTCTAATGGTGGCAAACCAAAGTTTTAAGCATTAGAATCTGCCACATGATATTTAGGGATGTTGAAGTTTATGCTGCTCTTCAGGTGCTCATATATATTGTGGGGAGAAAATAAACAGTATTTCTTACCTTAAGTTTCTCAGCCAAGGAGTTTTATACGTTCAACAAGGGCAGCAATAATTTATGAGATGTGCCCCAGAATACATTTCATTCTTTAGGAAATGTTACACAACAACAGATTTAGGAGTGAACAAGTACTTTACTGAGTAGGTTTTGCAGGAAGACCAATACAATTAAGATATTTCCTTCTTGTTGTTGCTGTTCCATAGTAATGTCCTTAGGCCTCAGGAAGATCAGGGGACTTTCAGTACAAGTTAAGATTTTAGTACAAGAACTTGTACTTCTTTAGTAAAAGTACAAGGATTTTCAGTACAAGACTTTCTTACAAGTTTGGAACTGGTTCCTGAAAAACTTTTAGTACAACTGAATGAAGATGGGCAAGCACATTTAAGAAAAGTGAATAAAGAAAAAATTCTCCATTCCTTAAGCACAAAAGATTTGTTAGCACACATTATACAAAAAATGCCACGAAAAGGAGAATGATTTCACCAAGCCTGTCAGGTCACACAACTGTCTTTCCCATCTGTAAGCAAAAATTGCATCTAATTAAAAGTACAATGCTTTAAAGAATGAAAAAGGCGAAACGGTGAGGGGAAAAAAAAAAAGAATGAAAAATCTGAGCCACAGACATTAGGTCTCAACAAAAAGGGAATTACTACAACCTAGAATCATTCCAGGAGACAGACTGCCCTGGTGTTCTCTTCAGAGCTCTGGTACGAAGAGATGGGTGCATGCCTGCAAAGGAGTGTGTACAGTAAATTAATCTGTCAGGCAGCATCAAAGTACATATTTAAGAATTCATGGGCTTTTCATGATGGGCATTATGTAACACAGACTACATTTCAACTCAAGTGGCTCAAATGTGACTTGAGTTTTACCTATCTGTAGATTTCTAGCCCATCCTTCAACACTAAAGTAATTATTTAAAGTCTTTTCACCAATTAAATCTTTACACGTTGACAAGTCTATTACAAAAATGAGTCGCAGCAGGCTCAGAAAAAAAAAACAACTGTAAGAAGACACCATGCTTAGTTCTCTGAAATGCTTGTCATTGTTTTCCAGTTCTTCCAGGCTGGACACATGGACAGGATCTGGAACTCATGACAACTATCTAATCTTTGCATAGGAACCTGAGTTACGTGCAAGGTTTGAACATTATGGATTCATAATCATATTTGTCTCCAAGCTGAGGGCAGCCTTTCCAAATGAGTACAGTACCAAAACCTTCTACTGCTTCCCCACCACAGAGCAGATCAAACACCAAAGTCATTTCTGAATGCTCTTTGCCACCAAGAGCAGCTCTAAGCTGCACACACTCTATATGATTAAGAAACCAATTTACTTCTTGGAAAAGTGGCAGAGACCTGTCTGTTTATCTGTCCTGCAACAGAGAGAGAGGCATTTCCCCAGCTCTGATACATCAAGGGAATCATGAGGGGATCAGGACCACTCCTGCAGAGTTATCTGGTGAAGAAGAGTCCAAACAGTTAGAAGTCAATAGGATGTGCACTATGATCTCAGGTAAATAATTAAAAAGCAGCTCATACCAGGTAGGAATAAGAGGAATAGATGCAAAAACCCCCAGAACAGATTTTTGCTTAAGTGTACCATTTCTGAATGAGATCTAATTAAAATACATGTAACCTATAAATCAAAGTTATGATCCGTCAACAAAATCAGTCCTTTACTTACTTCTGCGACTAGTCTCTATAAACATAGTTACAGAATGAGATACTGAGAATTTGACATGCTGCCTGTCTACACAGGGCTCAGCTTCAGTTGAGCCTGTAATATTAATACACACTTCTACAGATCAAAATTTCCCATTACTTTTTCTTCTAGGGGAAAAAGTTTTTGCCTATATCAAAGAAAAAAAAGTAATTACTACAGCACTTATGCCTCAGTATTAATTTTGTATGCTTTTTTAAAACCAAAAGTTTTTACATACTTGCAAGCATGTCCTCACAATAATTAAACTTAAATGTATTCATAATCTGACTAGCAATAATTTATTTATGAACTATTCAAGACTTAATTTCTTCTTAATGTTGTTTTGGAGACATATGCAATATATAAGTCTCTTGACTGCCATGGAAAAAAGAACAAAGCTTTCTCTTCAACAAAGACAGTAAAACAGAAGAGGATATTCCCTTTTTGGCTAAACTTTAAGATGTTTCTGGTTTGTTTGGGATTTTTGTTTCAGTATTTATATTATTTTTAACTCATCAGCAAAGACAACTTTTTACCATACCCATTCCAATTAATACTTCCCTAAACAGCAATGCTGAGACACTCTTGGCAATGTTTTACATGCTTTTCATCAAATATATATTTGGGTAACTACTTCGGCATTTGATGCTACCCCAGGAGCAACAAGAACATAATTTCACTGCACTAAGTGCCAGCAATCTCACGGAATCACAGAACAGTTGGGGCTGGAAGGGGCCTCTGGAAATCACCTTGTCCAACATCCTGCTAAAGCAGATTCACCTAGAGCAGGTTCCACAGGATTGTGGGTTTGAGTATCTCCAGATAATGAGACTCCACAGCCTCTCTGGGCAGCCTGTTCCACTGCTCTGTCTCCCTCAGAGTAAAGAAGTTTTACCTCATATTCAGATGTAACTTCCTGTGTTTCAGTCTGTGCCCATTGACCCTTGTCCTGTCCCTGGGCAGCACTGAAAAGAATCTGGCCCCATCCTCTTAACACCCACCCCTAAGATATTTGTATGCATTAATCAGATCCCCTCTCAGTTTTATCTTCTCCAGACTAAACAGGCCCAGCTTCCTCAGCCTTTCCTCATATGAGAACTGCTCCAGTCCCCTAAACATCTTTGTAGCCCTACACTGGATCCTCTCCATCCAGCAGCAGACTTAACAAAAAAAAATAATTTTTTTTCAGTTTGCATTAAATTACATACTTTTCCAAAACATCGTGCCTCCTGGCACAAGTTATGCATCTGCTCTCTCCCTCCACCCAAAAATATCAAAAAGTTAATTGATTCCACATCCTCCAGCCCTAAATTCTTCATGGAGCTGCACTGCTCACAAATTAACTCCACTGACAACAACCCTACGAAACCCACTCTGCAGCCTCTGCTCTTTCACAGACACACATCCTCTTCCCCCGTCTGCCCCAGGACGCTCCCTCCTTACCAGGCAAGATTCAGGAGTGCTTTATCTCCCCCAGCTTCAACCAAGGGCTCTAGGAGAGATGGATGGTCAGAAGGACCTGAGAGTGGCAAAGGTGACAAAGGAATCAGCTGTTTAGCCAAACCCGCTAACACTACCCACATCTTTGTGTTTACTGACTCAGAGGTGTGAATACTTGAGAGAGGACACCACCTCTGAATGGGAGCTGGCATCCTGATTAGCCCCCTGCCCAGGAAGTGTAACAGAATGGTCAACCATCAGCCAGGGCGTGAGCTCTACACCCTAGTTAAGGTGTTAAGGAAGGTAGGTAAGGTGCAAACTATGTCACTGTTAGCTTTCAGATAATCTCCCGACCTTCCCTAGGTGTCAAATTCAGAAGGCCAGCTTAAACCTTGCAATGCCATTTGCACAAATCTATTTCTATTAAAGGGCAAACCAAGGGGAAGTTTCTATCTGAGTAGGGAGGCGGCCCTACTCAAATTCCTACGTGTTGGTCCACTGCCTGCTTTCCAGAAGAATTAATTAGGTACTTCCCCAGTTAGTCTGAAAATTCCTTGCCTGCCTTAATTTAATCAACCAAGTAGGAGATGATTCAGTGATATTAGTTTTTCTGTGTTTGCAAATCAGTACAGCATTTTATGCTGCCAGACATTCCCTGAGCATCCACTCCTGGAATACCCTGAGCGTGCCATGAGCAGGGCAGCTACCCCACAGGAGAGTGCTGAAGTCCTAAGGGAAAAGGCACTGAAGTCTGGCTTTAGCCTATTACTTGGGGCATATGGCATCAGTGAAAATGGGGAGGTCTAAGCATTGCTTCTTGGACCAGCAGGAGGCTTTTATACAACAATAACATAATGTTAAAAACAAAAGTTCTGGGGAGTAATGACTATGACCTTTAATTCATACAGAAGTGCAGGGTTCTGCACAGTGGTTTTAGGATGACCAGAATTGTCCTCGTTCCTTTTCACTGGTTCCTTATAAGCCCGTGGTTTGAAAAGCATCCTTATCAAAACGCATAGGGTGGTTGCTGGCAGACTACTACACACTGCCAAAAAACGTTGGGCAGACTGGGTGTCAAATCCATTTCTCTAACATTTTTACTGTTTCCCCTCTATTTTTGTGAAGGTGCTTGGCACTAAATCTGAGAATAAGTCTCTCAAGGTGCTGAAAAACCCCACGCAGTCAAAGGAGAGCAGTGAGTATTTAAATGAGGCAGACTGGATCCTGTACGTCTTCAGAAATTCCTCTGTTGAATACATTGGAGAAAAAACAAAATTATGGTTGCCAGACTGAACTCATGAATATGGAATTGGGCGCTTGAGCTCCTTGTGAAGTAGCTGGTTATTTAAAACAGCAGACTCGATTCCGAATTGCATTAGGGAATTAACAGGTTTATCAGTGACTCATCTAAAAGAACAAAACTTCAAAATTAAAATAAAGTATAATTATTTTGAATTATCTCTTAAGGCAATCAGGTATCAAAATGTAAAAAATCTGAATACAAAGTAATTTACTGTAATAAAAAATAGTGTTCACATCACATCTGTCAGGCTTTTTTGGCAAGTGAGATATCTAAGATGAAGTGATTATACAGGAAAATCAAATCATTGTATCTACTAACGGATGAAAATCATTCAAACATTGCATAAATTAAAGATTACTTTAGTGCTGAAGGTGGGGGTTTTTTTATGCATCACAGGAACAGGGTTTTACTGATTAATGTCAGAGGAGATAGAAAATATTTCTTGCCTGAGATAGTCTATAAAAAAATGAAAGTCATTTTATCAAGACCTTTATATTAATGAAACTGGAAAAGGTGTGCATGTGACAAACAAAAACATCCTTCCGGCCTAGAGAAAAAAAATGTCAGCAGGGAAAGTTAGATGCTGTGATGCCTGAGGTTAAAAAGAAATTTCTCCTCCAAGGCTTGTAGTTGTGTAACTTGCATACTGAGGGAGAGTAACACATTTTTGAGAAGCATTTGCAAGTGATTGTTGCAAGATGTTGTAGGAGATGAATGGCTGAACTGATGCACTGTGGCAGTGGTTGGTGATCTTGGGAGTTGTGAATGAGTGTCAGGCAGTTCAGCCACTCTCCTGCCTCCAAAACGGTACGTGGGAGGGAGGTCTGGCTACCGAGAGGTTATGTGTATATATGTGCGAAGAGAGAGGGGCAGATGAGGACACGTTCTGATAGGTAACCGCTGGGAAATCTAATGTACCAGTCATAAAGGTATTAGATTATTTTATCAGCTACCCAGGTTCTGCCCAGTTGTCTGGATATTTTCCCATCCTGATAGCCTTATGTACTTCAGACATCCCAGAACAAACCCAGATGAGAAGGGAGCAGAACAGACAAGAGTGTTCCAGTGCCCCTGTAGGTCTGCTGGGGAGGCATCCCATGTGCTGTATGGCAGTGGGAATCCACACAAGGCAGAGAAAGCAAAGCGCCTGTGAAGTCTGACCTCACTGGCAGCATGGACCAGGTGGGTGGATGAGTCAGACTGACAGGGAACTTTGTGTAAACTCGTCGTAGTATCTTTCCATCTGCTGCTAGTGCTCTCACATTCACAAATTTTCTAGGTACCTCATGGAAGATGATGCACTCGAGAGCCTGTGTGCTATAAAATGAATTTTACAAGCACACAACACAAGCTATCAGTTTATTCATGAGCATTTCTGTTCCTCCTCTCCCCTTAATTTACAGCTTTGTGCATATTTGGGTCATTTGGGCACAGTTGTTTGGTTCCCTCTGCAGTCAGTTCCTTCAGTTGCTCGCTGTCTCTCCAAGGGCACACGCACATCAAACCAGCCTGCCCCGGGCTGTGCTCTGCCATGTGAAGACTGAGCCAGCTGATTTAAAGATAATGCCACAATCTCTACTGAGAGCAGCCTCTGCAGGGCTGATATAAGAGTGCTGATGTGTGGGGGGTGGCCCCATGGCAGCTCCAGGCAGTCCATCACACAACACAGCTCTGCAGCTGTCCACAGCACACCAAGCCTTGCAGCCACCTCCAGAGCTCCAAAGTCTGCACCCCAATCGGTGCCAATGCTGCCTTTCACAGCAGTGAGTGAATGGTCAATCCCTGGCACAGTGAGGGACACGTAGTGGGAAGAAAACATCTTAAAAAGAAACAGGGAAACTGGCTGGGAGGTTATTAGCAGGTGTTGTAATTTATGTTTGTAAACGGGATCAGATTTCCAACTGGTGATGTTCCTTTAATCCAAACTGGCAAAATAGACCACCAGCTGTGGCAAAAGACCTTACAAGCTGAAAACATCTAAAATATTTATAATGATGTTTTTGTATTTAAGGATCAACAAAATAACACAAATATAATGTAAACAATATGTGAAACCATTAACTTAAAACATTCAGCTTTTGCCTTATGCTGGACTAAAATAAGGGTAGTGTATGCTTTTCTGTGTAAAATTTATAACCCCCCATTTTCCTATCATTTAAAAGCGTGAATTTACTCACAGAAGCTACTAAATAATTTTAGCATTTTATTGGGTTATGAGTCAGATCCAGAAACAGTTTAGCCAAGTCGCTGGTGGGCTGCACCCTGCCCATGCCAAGAGCTGCTCGTTTGACCAGGAAGATGCTCTTCCCCCTGCACTGCACTGGGACCTGAGCTGCATGGGCACGCTCAAGTTCTCTGTAAGACCTTAGCAAGAAAGCTCTTCAGTGTGGGATTCAGTCAATATGAGAAATTTCCCAAATCACCAGCTCCATTATGGGTCACATGCCTGGAAACGTGCATAGAAATTATTTCACCAGCTGAGAAAAACCCCTGATCTACACAAGAGAACCCACTCCTGGGATAAAAATGACTTTGGACTGAACTTCTCCTTAGCCTGAGATGAACAAAAACCACAATGCCAATAATGTATGAAGGAGCAGGCTGCAGGCCAGCCCAAGTGGAGGAACACTCTTGTGCTGCTGAAACAGAGGCATTGTGTGGGCAGGAAACCAAGCATTGTGGGGACACAGGAAGCCAAAGCAGAAAGGAACAGGCTCTACCTGAGTGCGTGGGGAAATCACCTAGAATGGAGAGTTTTAATCCATGGTGCCTGGTCTCTGGAGAGTTTCTGCACTAATGTGACCTGCCTATGTCTGCACAGCTCAGCAGTGCATGCCAGGGCACCAAGCTGCACGGTCAGGCTCTGTTTTGCCCCCTCAGTTCAGTCATGTCCCATGTGAGAGTGCCCACCTGCGCCAGCCTGCCATGGTGTGGTTGAAGTTCTCACCTGGGACACACCTAAGTGAGCAGAGGCTGCAGAAGGCAGCTTTCTCCTGCTTCCTGGGAAGTGTCCACCCACTTACTGTAGTCTGTGGAAGTCAGGTACTATCACGCTATTGCTATTTCCTTACAGTGACAACAGTAGGTTCTGTTCACTTGTTCCATAAAAAAATATCTGGAAGTGGCTAGACTCCAAACAGCATCCCACTGAAGGATCCAATGACTGAGAATAGCTCTTGCCATGGGGTAGAAATTCAGATACCATTCTTATGCATTAACAATTAACTTCTAGTGGCTTCTCACTCAGCCTCAGGTTTTCAAGTTGCCTTTTTGAGCTTCTGGTTTAACCCATTCAGTTTCTTGGGGTTTAGACACTCAGTTCCCACTGCAGCATTTTCAGTAGGTCCTTATGTCTACAGCAAGCACTGACATACCAGCTTGTAGATGTGGCTCATAAAACCCCTAGCCCTAACTCTATTCAGCAACAACTTTCTGAAATGTGTAACGTGTTCATCAAACTCTTTTAATGTGGTTATGCCCTTCATGTAAATAAAACACTTTTCTGTTCCTTTTGTCTGTGGAACAAATTAGACTTTTTATCATCTTGTTACAACATCTGTTCAACAGAGTAAAGTCCAATACAGTTCTCAGATCAGTTCCTGCAGCTTGAGCAAACAGAAGATGTTATTATCCTAATTTAGCTGTGATAAAGCACTGAGGCCAGAAGTTCATGTTCAGCATTCCCTGAAATGCTCAAAATTCTTTGATTTTGGATAGTTCCAGAGCCAAGAAACAATGTCTTTCTGTAGTGGGAAATTCAAACAGGGTAGAAATGATTTGGTTTTGGGGGATTCATGCTAGCATGAAGGCAGCTGAGGGGCTTATTGTGGGATCAGTTCAATCCACAACCTTCTGACACCATTTAAGCTCTTACCTTGCAAACAATTATGTATGTGCTGAGCTTTAATTAAGCAGCTTTAAAAGAGCCACATAAACAATATGCTGGAATCCTGGTAACATTCAATACCAAAAAATTGCTAATTATGTGAGAACAAAGCTATATATTCATGAGCACCATCTACTGGCATATTCTTTTTAGCTCCAAATTTTCTTATAAGCAAATATCACACAGAGCCACAGAAGGGTTGAGGTTGGAAGGGACCTCCAGAGGCCACCTTGTCCAACCCCTCTGCTCAAGCAGGGTCACTACAGTAGAATTCACTGGACTATGTCCAGATGACTTTTGAGTATCTCCAAGAATGAGAGCTCTCATACGTTTGCCAAGGTCAATGCACCATGTGTGACTACTGATTTACAGTTAAATATATATATATATATATATATATACACACATATATGCACACATTTCAAGCNCCAGATGACTTTTGAGTATCTCCAAGAATGAGAGCTCTCATACGTTTGCCAAGGTCAATGCACCATGTGTGACTACTGATTTACAGTTAAATATATATATATATATATATATACACACATATATGCACACATTTCAAGCAGGGGATGTGGTTAGAAGGCTGCATAGTGTCCTTTTGCTCTGCTCCTTTATACTGAGTAAAGGTATGAGGTAGAGATTCAGATCCAGAGTAAGAATCTAGATTTAGGTATCTACATATAACCTGGGCCCAGAGTTTAACTGCCTAAAAGACTTCCAGTAACACTTGAGATGTTTTTGGCTATCCTTCCTGAGGTCCCAAGAGTGCATGAGTTCTATCATCCTATGTTCTACCATCCTTCTTTCCCAGACATTCCATACCACAAACTACACTACATCTGGCACAGCACTAGAGATATATGAGTAAGCAAATTTTTGAGTACTCAAAACTTCAATACATGGAGAATTTCTCCTTAATAAGACTAGAAACTGCAGAAGCCTTAATTTTAACTTTCCAAAATACCTCCACAGGCCAAAACCTACCTGCGTCAGGAAAATGGTTAGGTATAAACAACACTATAACTAAGTTTTCAACATTCAACCAATGTACAGAAAAAAAAAAATCCATTAAGGTAAAAAAATCCATTAAAGTCAATGGCAAAGTTTTATTTGACTTCAACAATGCTAGGGACTTTTTTGTCCAAGTATTTAAAGTCCCATACTATAAGCACACATAGAGATTTTTATGATATATTGAGGTCTATGTGCTATGTAACCAGACTAAGTCTACACAGAACACATTGTTTTGAAGTCCTACCACCCTGAACAGAATGCACTTCTTTGTGTTTGAATGTTGAAGAGTATTAGTGTGAACAACCATGACTGACTGACCATTCAGCAATGCTTAGGCAAGCAGCTGTGCTTTAGAGCATCTTGCCTTACTACAGCCAGAATACCTCCACTGACCCCACAGAAGTTATGCTGAAACAATTACAGATGCTTTTTGGCATGTGTGACCATTTAAAAAAATTTCCTTACTGTGTTTATAAGGGGTAATACATGAACACAATCAGAGCTATGCACTGTTTCAAATACTGGACTAACACATATTACCAATTTCTTGCCTTTCTACATATAATTTTAAGATATTACCATTCCTACAACTTGCATGATTTCACCAACACAGGGGTGTATCTCAAGTATTCAGAGATACGTTTATCATGTACTCAAAAAGCCACTCGATTCAACTAGAACACTGGTATGTACTCCCTAAGTTTCTTAATGCTTTGCACTGAACCTTATTACATTATTCAAAAATTTTGTTAATTCATGTTTTTGTAAGTCCTTTAATCAAATAAATTTACACTTCACAATAAATAATACTATTGCAATCTATTTTCTCATCAAAATTCTTTACAATGTACAAATCAAATATGGCCAAAGTGGTTACAAGTTATGAGCATCTTGTTTCTCATGCCCTCAGTTCTGTGGAATTTTTTTAGAAATTGTATTTTCAGTGCTTTGTGTTCTACTGTGAAAAATGACAAAGTTGAGAACAATCTAAAACTGAATACAGAGTTTATTCCATGTCTGAAAACTCTTTATGGAAAGGCAAATCATCCTTTTCTGGAAATCTGCTATGAGTTTGCCCAAAAGCAGAATTTTAATTTAAAATAATATCCCGCCAAGAAGAAAACAAACCTCAGAAAAAACAGACTTGCAAGTTTAAATAATGCATGATTATACTAGCTTCTTAAAAACCAAGATTAAGCATATATCTGAGGCTTTTTGTGCAATTAGAATTTAGAAACTAATAATAATATTTTTTCTCCATATGCAAACTGCCTTTAACAAAGGTTTTGCTTTATTGTTTCACGGTAGTAAATGATAAGGGGTTTTGTTTGTTTTTACATCTGCAGTAGCCTCTGTATTATTTCCAAGTGCATCACCTCACAACTGGACCATCAGCACCATCATGGATGTGACACTGCATGAGCAAGTCTGGAAAAACCTGATGGCTCTTCTTATCTGAATGTCAAGAAACTGAACAAAGATTAAGTTTCCAAGGAGAAGAGCCCTTCATCATATTCAGCCAACTTCAAGCTTTGATTCCTATATTTATACAGTTCATTACTTTTTCACAAGAAGCAAAATGTTCTTGTTCCATAGCTGAATCAAGCTATGCATGAGGATTTAGCAGTGTATATATTAATCACTGCATTCTCTTCATTTTCTTAAAGAGAATATGTAACACAAAGGAAGACAACAAGAATTATTCTGCAAGAAAAAGCAACAGCTCAGCTTCACAACATTAACTTTGACAAATATTCATGAAACTGTAACTTAACAGGTCCAAAAAAGGAAATAGCTCATATTTAAATGAATTCATTTTCACAACTATTCTCATTAATCTCTTCTTATGGAGGCTCATATTTTAAACATAAAAGAATTCCTTGCTTCCATTTCCTATGCTATTTTAGCTTCATGCTTTCTTAGAACAGCTGTGCCCAACTTCATATTTATGCAAACATCTTTTTCACATTATTTTCCAGCTACTTTTCTATGAGTTTACAGAAATGTGTATTGTTAGACACAGAAGGTACACTTTTTGAAAGCACTTGTGAGACTTGGGATCTTGGGTTTTATTAAATTTCAATTGCCGCTGTGATTTCACCTTCATAGGTCCCTCAAAAATGAGTTGTTTCACAGAACAGGAACAAACTTGTTCTTCCCTACAATGTCACTTAATCTGCAAGTTATTAATTTTAACTTCTGATGGATTTAATATAATCATCAGAAATTCCCTATTACAAAACTTACTGTATGACACAATGTAATTTTCAATTAATGCAATGGAATCTTAAAACAGAGTCTAGAAATTACACTTCCCAGATAGGTTTCTATTTCTGTGTATGCCACTATGTTACTGCACTGTTTCTTTATATTCTCTGTTGCTCAATTTACTCATTTGCGCAATAAATATTAAAAAAGTAATTATTTAATGTAGAAATTTTGAGCATCCAGACAGAATAATACAGGTTATCATTCTGCAGATGTTTACCCTGAACTAATGTCACACAGTCTTTCAAGAATACCTCTGTTTTTCAAAGTGAACTCTTGGAGTTTTCCACCTTCTGAAAAGTATTTTCTCTTTGCAAATATTTTATGGTCCTTCAGGTCAACTTAGTCTAGGGAAGAACGACAACATTTTTCTTTGGCAAAAAATCCATGGATGTGACCATGAAAAAGGTGTTTCTCCTAGCAGTATCTACATACTTTTAAGAAAGACTGTGCAATTAATCTTGCCTTGCAGAAGGTGGAGAAAATCTGAGCTCCTAGAAAACTTTTCCTGACAATAAGAAAACTGCCCAGTGTGACAGAATTGCACAATCAGAGCACGGATGAGGTTAGCACACATCTCTGGAGAACATCTCATCAAGCGCTCTGCTCAGAAAAGAGTCAGAGTTGGTTGCTCGGGGCTGTGTCCATTGCATTATCTCCAGGGATGGATAATCCACAACCTCCCTGGGCAACCTGTCCTGGTTCTTGTCCACTCTAACAGTGAAAGTGCTTTTTCTGATGCTTAAAAGGAATTTCTTTGTCTCTTGTCCTCTCACTGGGCACCACTGGGAAGAACCTGGCTCTGTCTTCTCTGCCCCCTTCCTTCATGCATTGCTGAGATCCACCCGGCATTTCTCTCCTCCCAGCTCTCTCAGACTCTCCTTATATAGAAGATTCTCCAAGTTTTGTGTTTCTGTGTCCCTTCCCTGGACTTTTTGCAGTCAGTTCATGTCCTCTGTGTACTGGGCAGCCCAGCTCTGGACACAGCATGTGCCAATATAATGTACTTGTTCCCAAAAAGCACATCTTAAGTGATCTGAGATGGTGTGATTATACCTACATTTATCCTCTTCAACTGAATTTTCATTAAAATCTGTATCTTTTACCACCTTTTTACGGATGAAACACCTTGTAAAAATCAATGAGTGTTTAAGGTGTGGATCAATGGTATAATATGGCATTTAGTCTTTATCTGAGAACAAACTGCTTCAATTGGCTACTCATTTAGACTTAGGGTCTTTTCCTGGCAAGTTGGTTAATGCAGATTCTTTGTCCTTCATCTCTGTACATCATATTCTTTGACTTTGTGAACAGTTTTTTCTCTGCTGCCTGCTCAGCTTTGCTCATTGCATTTCATTCAACAACGCTTCAAGCCAATAATGAAAAATATTATTGCAGATTTAATATTTAGCACCTTATCTTAAAATTGCTCTATATGGAAAATTCAGATGGAGTCAACGGGTATAGTGGGATCAGACAGACAGCAGATTATTTAGGTTTGTGGTAAGGAAAATATTGCTAGGAAAGGATTTAGATAAGAAAGAAATTGCAAGCTAAAAATATTTAGCTCAAAACATAAAAAGGAATGTACAATAACAACAAAAGGCCCTTATAAAATCCCTAACCACATTCTCAACAATGATGATTAACCCAGTAGAGAAAGGAACACAAGTTTCAATGAGTTTAGACTACTTTATTTACATTAACTTGCATTGAGCTTAATGTTCCTCATGTATAATACTATTCTAGTCCCACAGATAATTACCTGGTAAATATTTTTTTTTTTTGCATGGAAAAAATCCTCTTTCTATATAAATCTCTCCATTTCTCTACCAATTTAGTGGTGAAAACAGCAATATTAAGAATAGTTTACACTCCTTTGAAGAACCTTAGGAAAATCATACACATTTAAAAAAATAACTCCAAATGACTGCTAACTGAAGATCAAAGATCAGATTGTTTTATTTCTGATGGAAGGCATAATGAGGCCGTAAAACTAGCAGAAGTCTTCAGGCAAACAATGATCTGTGTGTCATCTCAAGGTAGAGAAAAATCTCAAGTTTATTTGCACAGAGGCTGCTCTCTTATCTAAAGTATATCTCCTGCAAAGCCTGAGGGGATGCGTAAGTAAATATTTCCCGTGAATGAAACCAACAGCTCTTCATAGATTAAATCCTCTTGCAACAACCTGGGAATTTATTAGAAGTTATTTACTTGAATTATATATGCACCTATACATACTAAGTACTATGGGCTAAAATAGGAAAAAAAGATTAAAACAATGACTTTACAATCATATTAAGTGTATGAGAGGAAACAATTAATGGCAACCACAAATACTTGTGAAAGGAGTACATCAGGATAAAGTTATGATTAGCTCCATAAGCAACTAGCAGATGCTGGCTGCTACTGAGCTCCGTGAATGTGAGGCAGCATGTTGGGAAATTCTGAGGAAGGATTTGAATGAGGACAACATAGCAGCTAGGCAGACATTTGTCAACAGAATGGTGCTTTTAGTCAAAGTTATTCAGTTTATTTTCTTTCTTCCCTCAGGCAGTGGAATTTTGGGTGTGAAGCAAAGGAATCTTTAATCAGTCTCTGATTCAGCAACATTTTCCTTAACCAAGAACAGGTGCCGTATGTTGCCTCCCGTGAAGTGTTCCAGAGTATTGGACAAACACTGGGCATATGTTTCATAAATAAGCAATAGGCAAATAGCAAATATATTTGCAATATGCTGTAGTCACCAGGTACAGAGGATATAATGAGATTTTATGACAATAGTATTTTGACAGGACAGAAAAATATATGTATTAAACTTCTAAGCATGAAAATAAAAAAGTCAGATATGACATAACAGAAAATTTTAAATGGTTTGGGAATTGTTGTAACATGCAGTAGGAATTTCTGTTTAGAAACCCCCTCCAAATCTGAGGACACCAAATGATGCAGGTACACACAACAGCAAGCTTGTTTGAATTTGGGTTTCAAACACTACCAGATACCCAGCTATCAAGGGAGAAAAATCAAAATAATTATGAGCACCCTAGAGTTGGGCTGTTTCAATTTGTTTACATTAAAAGACTTCCTGTTATTATCAATATCTATCAGAAAGATAGCTAGAGCAGGCTGTGGGACAGTTAGAGTGATTCTTCTTCAACTCAGTGCACAATGCCAACCATCCTTTTTGAAAGCATGTCCAGACAACACTGAAAACATTCACCTGAGCTCTCCAGAAAGCATAGAAGTGCAAAGACATTAAATACGAAAAATACTTTTTAAAATATTCTTTCCAGTTCCTATTACTGGAAATAAGACTAGCTGGACATTGCAGTAAAAAGAGATACCAAATCATACAATATTTGGAAGTCTATTTTTTAAACTAGGGTTAAGAGAGGGGAAGTTATAAAAAACACAACTGGCTTGTGAGGCACAGCAGGTCACACAACATGATCAAATGGGCCACATTAGCTTTAAACATCTTATCACTACAAGCATAAATATCATTCCTGACTGGTCTCAATTATTTTTCCTACGATTTAAAGCATCCATTTGGACAATGTGTCTTCTCTTAAATCTCCCAACGACGTTGTCTATGGAGCAGAAATAGAAAATAACCAAACAGGGCAGGCAGGCAACCAGACTGTGCAACAGGACAGGGTCAAAGGATCAGGAGTGAGTAAGATAAGCTGACCCAGGAGAGTCAGGAGAATGCGAAAGAACAGCGCAGACGGATCAATGGGTGTCCGCTCAAACAAGTTAAAGATGTTGGCCAGAAGCAAAAAGCAGCATGGCCACCCAGGACTATCAGGCCACCAGCCTGAAATGAGAGAGACATGAGGACCATATTCCTAGAGCAGGCTATATTTTCACAAATAGCACCTTAACTGAAATGACTAACAGGGAGGAAGTAGCCTATGTGAAAACTGACAGAAACTGATGCTAAGAAACAAACTCCCAGTCTCTCACCAAATGAACACAATGTTAGTGGAATCTGCAGTCTCTCTCTAAGTAGCATCACTTAACTAGACAGTTTGCCCTTGCAGACACAGAAAGTGCTCATGTTGCCACTCAGGACAGTCACAGAGAATATCTTACACAGGCAAACTACAATTTCCTTGGGTTTAAAAACAACATAAACAAGAAAAACTCCATCAATAGCAGGTTTTTTTCCCACATGATAAATGGCAAACTCAGTAGTAGCAGTGATGTCAAAGAAATTACTGTACTTTCTGACGATACCCTTATTTCCAAGTTTAGGTTGAAATAAAACCTTCAATTAAAATGATTAAAACCTCAAATCAGGATTCTGGTGTTACATAAATAAACATCACAATTACAGTTACTGGAGAGTTGCCCATATTTAAAAGTATCAAAGTCCAATAATCTTTTTTTTTCCTTGAAAGAGAATTAATCTACTACACTGCACACAGCTGAAACCCAGAGCACTCAGAGAGAAGCACAGCCTTAAAAACTCTTGCAGCAGATCTCAATATTAAAATTATTACTTGCAGTGTTGAGCAATTAATACTGCCATGTATTTTCATTTCAGCTGCTTGTGAGTCAAAAGAGCACTATCACATGGCATACTGAATCTGCCATGTTGAACAGAAACCTTTTTTCACGCTGGGTGTGTCTCCACTAGAGATCAAGGGAGGAGGATTTCCTCACCTGTACCCTTCTGTGCTCCTTGAGCCCTTTAAGTATTTTTCAGATACTTTGTCATTACCCAATACTTCTCCATTACCCAACATAGAGTTGTATCAATGCCACTACGGTCTCGCTGCAGTTCTTTTCCATAAATTGGTATAGACAGAAATTAGCTTTGCAACTGGATTGCAAGGGAAACAATTAGATCCTGACATCTATGCTGTTTAGAGAACTCCATCTGACTCAGCTGAAGACAGAACTTTAACCAAGGTCTCTAAATAGCTCCGAGTGTATGAAGTTCTTATTGTTAAGAAAATCATCTGGATAAAGTGAATCATATATCCTTAAATAAATCACTGAGAATAATTCTGTTTACTATTTACAAAGTTGCCATTAAGAGCTGCAAGAGCTTCTCAAGAGTGGCACAAACCATTTAATACTCCCCATGCCTTTGTGAGGGACATCATTACCCCCATTCATTTCAGCACTGAAAACCAGAAACACAAACGAAGAGACAGCAAGTAATGGTGAAGAATGATTCAAAGAAGACTTTGTGGACAGGCATGTCTAGAATAATAGATTTATGAACCATTACTTATTTTTTGTATTTTAGAAATAATAGCAAGGTCGGGGGAAAAAAACCTCCTTTTGGACGTAAGTTTCCTATGGTAGACCTAATGTACAAATATAAAATTAAAGTGTATTATTATCCTCTGAAGAAGCATACTGGTGATTATAAAGTTGTGCATAAATAGAGCCTGCACGCATTAAACAGGGATTCCATTCTCTCATTTGCATCCACAACTTCATATAAACATTCACTAGAATATTGAAATCCTTCTCAGTGAGGTGAATAAGGTTTATAGTATTCTTGCCATCTCAAATACTATTAAACCCAGAGAAATTCAAAAGCTCAAATGAAAATTTTGGCATTTTTAATGAAAATATATAGGGATAGTCTGCACACTTCTGGAAATAGACTATTTGCCCCAAAATAATATTTTTGCATGTATCATAATAATTTCTGGCATCTGGAAATATTTTTTGCATTTCCTAACAACTTCTGAAAACTGAGAAGTGTGCAACACATAATATGCAAGGCATAAAATTCTGATGTTAGTAAATGAGAATATGTGATTTTAATACATAGTAGACTTACAGTAAATCTTCCATAGTGGAGAAGAAATGTGAACTGTCAAACCCATGTCTTTAGGATACCAAAGTGCCATCAAACAAATGAAACAAGCCCCAGACATGTCTTCTTCACATATTTCTCTTTTTTCCTTCTGCATCTGGTGCTCTTAGCTTCAGGAAACATTGTTACTATAAAAGAAAATTTAGAGGGGAGCTATGTGTTTGTTTTAGAACAATTTTAAAGAATTACTCCCAATACCTCAGTTACAGAATATTATTCAGTCAGGAGACTGTTCTCTTCCATCTAGGCTCTGGGTCACCTCTGACAAGACAAAAATCGAGCTTTAATTTCTTTTTCATTTTATTTTCTTTTGCTCTGAAGAAAGAAAAAGTGAAGAATGAAAGAATACAAAAAATAACAGCACAATGTATGATGCAACACAACAACTAAACAGTGTTAAATGTCATTAGCATTCTGGAAATATTTGTGGCCTTTCACACTCAGAAAAAAATGAATCTACATAAGCAATATTTCCTCTCGAGAACAATACCAACAGCCTTTGATTTAGCAGGGGGATGGTCATAAATGTGACATTAACGTGGAATTAACTTTTTTTTGGATCAAGATTCATGAACTTGTGGTTCAATACCACAGTCACATTCTTCCCCTACACAACAAATTACGTAATCTTCTGATGATTCTAGTGAAAACTGTTGGTCATCCAAAATGTTCACTCCCCAATTTCAAAGCATGTCTGAAGGTCATACAGTTGTTCACTGCCATAGATTTAAATAAATCAGCTCAATATCATTAACAGAAAGCCAGGCACAGAGTCAGAGCAACAGATGAACTATAAATTCTTGGAGAACCAATACAAAAGGAATTTACAATGCAAAGGAAAGACAAAGAACAGGATTACCCTGGGGACAATAAGAATCTAATAAATGAAGGAATAAATAGGGTTTATTGCCAAAGGTGTAAGTCTGAAGAGCTTAAGCAAAAAGCAATGATTCAGGAACAACTGAGAAAATAGGAGATTGTGTAAATCTTTCACAAATAGGAGAGTTTATTTTGTGGCAGGAGATAACATGTAAAAATACAGTGAGACAAAAAGTGTTTGGTGCTGCCAGAGGAGGTAACAAATGAACTGAAAGAATACGATAAGGGCATGTGAGGGTCATAAGTGGCACAGATGGCATGAACAAAAATGAGAAAGAACTGAGTGGAAATAGAAGCAAGAGAAGCAAATTAATGTTTGAATAAAACTCAGAAAGATTATTAGAATTGGTTTTGCCCTGCAGATCTTTTCCCAGAATACAAGGTTTCATTCTCATTAGATTTTTCAGTGAAAAATATTGACTCTTTGTCACAGATAACAGAAATTTCCCTTAGACAGCATTTTTCCACCATTTTCTGATGATCCTTACAGAAAACTCTTGCCAGCCTCAGGATACACCTGTTCTACTTACCTTGCCCACAAAGATGTACACATGAACTTTCAGTCAGCTTTGGCAGCAGTAACAGCTGTGGGACTCAGTGCAGACCATCAGACCCAGGTGAAGCACTTGTGCCACGATGGCTCCATGCATCAAGGTCTGCATTGCCCAAAATATCCACAATAACTAAGCATTTACTTAGGCAGGTCAGGTCTGACACTACACTGCGACTAAAATCTGCGTCTGCAGTTTGATTTGAGTGATTTGCTCCAGATTTCTACCAGCCTGAAATGTTGCCCCATTTCTCTGCATCCTGCTGGCTGCCCTAAACTTAGCAGGATTCATCAGGAGGGCTTGAGACATCAGGAACAGCAGGACAACAGGATAACAGGCACTAGAGAAGCAGGAAGAGTTTGAGCGATGAGATTTTGCAGGTATTAAGAAATCAAAAGGACAACTCCGTGGACTGAGAGTCCATCAAAGTGACGTCAACGACCTGGAGGATCCAAGGCTGGGACAGTGGCTTTGGGGATACAGAGCTACAGAGCAGGGACGGAGGGAATGGAAGGCTCTTTCCAGATCTTGAAAATATCACCTTTAAAAAACATGTTCCTCAGAAATCCTTTATAAAAGGATAAAAAATATTCAGATCAATTAGGATTTTATGGAAAATGTTAAACTCATCTTACTCAAAACGTATAATCAGGAGATTGGAATGGTTTTCCGCCAAACTTATCTACTGGAACAGCTAATGAATAATCTATTGTGTTGCAAATCTCTCGTTCTCCACAATGTTTTACATCAGGAATCATTGCTAATAAAGTCAGAAGAAATAACATCTCTTTTCAGAGAAGTTATTATCAGAGTACAATTACTCAGTATAATTTAAATGTTACAGAAAAAAAAAAAAAAGAAAAAAACCAGAAAAGAAAAGAACTTTAAAGTAAAGGAACTTGATCCAAATGTCTCCAACCTGCGAAACAATTACTCTCAAGGGAATATATACTGTCAGCTTCTTGAATTCTTCCTCAATCTGGTTTTACTCTGTACTGAGTAGCATAAAAAGAAGGAAATCGAAACCTCTGCCTTTTGGGATGAATAGATCTAGACAAAACACATTGCCTTCTAAGCCATTAAGTAATTTCAACATTCAATAAGCGCGAGTGAAATAACACAAATGAAAAAGATCAACCAACTATTGAGTAGGATGAGGACTAAGTCTTCATACTTGGCTCTGGCAGCTTAGGGTCAGCACAGTGATACAAAGTAAATACAAAACTTCTTTAATAATCCCATGATGATTCTCCAGACCCCATAAATCATTAGCAATTACCAATACTCTTATTTGTTTGGTATTTTGGGATAGCAAGTGAGTTAAGGCCTCTGTGCTACACACAGAGTAAGAAACTAATAAAAAACATCTGCTCCCTTGTTCTCTCTAAGAAGGATTTTTTAGCTGTACATAGGGTTTTAGAGGTTCCATGTGGAAGGTGGAGACTCTGCAATGATACTTCAACATCAAAGAAACCTAGCGACTATAGCTAATTTGGAACAGTCATTAATTTCAGTGTGGGATCAAGAGCATGGGGAATGGAATATTAAGTACAGAACTGTGGAAGAAGCCCAGAATTGCAGCTGGAGTCCCAAAGTCAAGTACTGCTACTGTGACTTTTCTACATTCAAAGAAATTCCCAAAATAAGCCTGTGTAATATTGACTACACTGCTGGTAACTAAATCCAGAGAATTGTTTTCAGGTACTAGCAATATTGCCCGAGGTCATTCATATGATCTAGAGGGCTCCTTTGGAATTAGAAATCGAGGAGCCAGACTTGTTTAGCAATTCAAACAGTGTGAAATAGCCAGAAGGTGTGATTTCTTTAGATTAATAAAGAATAACCCAAAGGACTCTGAAGTCAAAGCACAACTAAAGAACCAGTCAAAGCTGCAGCACTTCATCTCATCAGACTTTTGACAGCATGTCCTGAGAGAGATTATTTTATCTTCAAAGTGACACACACACTTAAGTTTTGTTCACTGAACCAGGAATCTGGTGCAGAACCAACTTCAGTCACATTACCAATACTGAAATCCATTTTAAATACTGACAGGATTATACTGACCCTCAAAGGGCACAGTATCTTTCAAGTTGGTTTTCTTTTGCTTTCCATCAGAGGAGACATTTCTGAGTAACTAAACCTCCATGTGCCAAAGCTCTGTTGTAACTCTCCTGACTTAAATAAGCTCTGACTAGTTATAGACTTGACCCTAGAGAGTCACTTCAGTTCTATACACAGCTTATTTACAATTACAGATCAAATGATGTCAAGAGAGCTTTTTACCTTAGGAAAAAAAACCCCAAAACAAACCAACAAAAACACCAAAAAAAAACAACCTAGGAAAATCACATCACATCCCACTTCTACAACTGTCTTTTCTCCCCCTATCAGTCCGTGAATGCTCTCTCCCTCTATTTTAGCCTGTACCTCCCTCTTTCAACATTCTGGTTGTGGGACAGGCCTGTTGTTCTAGTGATGATGGAAAATGCCTCAAAACTTCATTTCTTCCTCAGGTGGAACACAGTGGAACCATTGCAAAGCGGTGTGTTCCACTTCTGGTACAGAGACATTTATCCTGTGCTTGTCAGTAAATAAAGCACAAATTAATGGGTAATGGTTGATGCTATAGGAAGTGATTTACAAATTTTAATTGAATGTTATAGCATCCCAAAGAACTCAATTCAAGACATTTCTTAAACAACTCTGGCCTTAATTCAGTAATGCAATTAAACAAATTAAAGCTTTAAAGATCAAAATTTTAAGTGAAAAATCAATGAGTATCCACACATAAAACTATGCACACGTATAAGCAATTTGTTGAACTACAGTCTTTGCACAGGACAAATTAAAGCATTTGTAAAAAGTCACAGATGCCCTACACTTCAGAAAATGAGATCTGTATTATTCAAAATTTGACATTCAGTATCACCATTTACTACTTACAGAGCACAAACCTTAAATATTTATATTAAAATTATGCATTTGCCACTCTCAGTTGAGGTATACGACTAATCAAAAATAAACTGAGTAGCTTGCATTCTTAAATTTTGAACAGTGAATGAAGTGCTGACTCACATCACTTATTACATTTGTTTGTCTGAGAGATGTTTAGTAAGAGAGAAGGAATGTCCTTCCTTAGCTCTTTGCAAAATGGCTGTTGTAGGGACATTCAAGTACAGAACAGAGATGTCAGAATAACTTTAGGAACTGTAGAAAATTCAACTCTTTCACTTTATCAGTTCATTTTCCATTAATGATTTATTAATATATTTTCTACTGATCATTCTTCTTGCATCACAATATTCATCATCATCGATAATCCAGTTATTTTATCAGGAGATTTGCCCAACAGAGGTGTCCTTTGTCCTTGTCAATTCAGAGTCACTTGTTTTGTTTCACCTGGGGAATCAAATATCACCTTCTAGGGCTCTGCACTTCATCCAAGGGCAATGAGAAAAGCCATTTCAGGATCACCTCTGCCTTGGTGCTGAGATGGAGCAATTACCAGCCAGTAAGAATCTACATGCTGAGGGCATGGCTCTTGGTTTGAGTTCTGTCACTTAAGCTCATTCTAATCATCACCAACCTCTCTTTGTAAAACAAGGCCTTTCATTTTTTCAAGTCATATTCTCACCTTTTGTTTTAATCAAGCTGTCCTTCTATCCCAGAAAACTCAGACTCTGTTTCTAATCAGCAGAAAAGAGAACAAGGGATGAAGAAGAAAGCAGCACATCATACTAGACAACCCTAAAAAACTTGTATAGATTGTCTCCTTTAATGAATAATGAATCACAAGCACAAGCCTATTTGGAAATTCTCCAGCAGGTCAGTCCTGTACCCTCAATGACAATACTACTGGGATAAGAAGTTACAGCCAACAATGTCATGGAGATCAAAACAGCCTTAAATAATGTTGACTTCTCTATTTTCAGCTCAGACATCAGCTTCTGGATACAATGAATTAGCACTGAGTGAGAAATAGACCTGTTACAGGATACCGCATTGTTTTTGTGGGCAAACAACTTCTTCAATAAAAAACCTGAAATAACTCCATTCTAGCCAAATTTTGCATGAGATGCATCAAAACTATAGACTGTAACAAAAATCTGAGTCCTTTAAATGAACAGTCCTCCATTCTTACCATGTGTGAAATAGCCATGAATGTAACTCATACAAGATGCTTCATACAGGACAACCAAACAAATCTGAGAAGTTAGCTACAATTTTAGGGAAGCATGAAAATTCATGTAATCATAAAGCCAAGTGTTATTACAAGATATGGCTGGCCTAACTATTTGCCTTCCACAAGAATCTTAAAAAGACAATTGTATCTCTCCTAGCCTTCAGTAAACAATATCGTCCTGCAACTCTGCTGTTCCCTACCTGGAATCCAAAGAGTTTCTTGCCCTTGAACCATCAGTCTACATTTTTCTGAAACAACTGAAGCAGCTGAGTTCTGTCTAATGTAGATAAGACTATCAGTGTATCACTTGGGTAATGAGAAGCTGTGACCACTCTGAGAAACAGGATGCCCTATCTATCAAACACAAAACGTTTCGCGTAATGTCCATCCAGAGCCTCTCCACCAGTGCCTGGTATGTGCCGGGAGGTTTGAGCTCTCAAGGTCTGCAGGATGACTGCTGGTGTTGCAGCCCTAGGAATAGATAAAGACTGAATCCCTGATCCTTTGGTGTTACTGGAACATCCACTGAACAGTTACTTGGACTGCTTTTTTTAAAAAAAGTCGTTTTGCTCAGGATATATAACATTACCTTTATCTAGATACCAATCTTTGACTTGCTGGTACTCCTGAAGCACAGTCTACTGTGAAGTAAGGAAGACAGGAATTTATATGAAGAAGGCTGAAAACGTTGCTGGCAAAATAATAACGGTAGGTAGGAATTTAAATTACAAAGTTGTTCCTTTATATATCATCTCAACATCCCATGACCATTCGAAGATTTCTCATCTTTAAATTAATGGGTTTAAGTATCTCCCTTTAACATAAAAAACCTTTAAAGTCTGTGGACTTTTTCTCCGTTCACTTTCAGAGATCAGATAATAAGTAGAGCTCTAAATAAGGCCATCTCTGCCTTTTTAGCCAGATAATGCCTTTTAAAGGTTGTGTGGCATAAAGAATACTGGCAATGGAGCTGCATTATATTAAATCATCCATCGACAACACACACAGAATACATTTGAAGATAATGAATCCTATCTTATGATCCTACTGAATTACTGTGCTTTCACATCCTTTTCTATTTAGACAATATCATTCCATGCCATGAAAATAAATAAATTTACTCACGCACATGAATTATGTATTAAACTTCTTAGACTGATTTGCACATAAAGAAAGAAAATTATGGTTGAAGCCCACAGTATAAATTGCCTTTTTTGAGGTTTTACGCTAAGCTTTAGAGATTTATCACTTGAAAAATGGCTCTTTTGGTTATATTTATTGACCCTAATCTAGAAAAAATAACTTTCCCTTAAAGATTTTTTGCCTCTTAGTACTTTGAGCAGCCACATAAAAAGGCAAAGTTATTTCTCTTTGTCCTCATTTTGGGTAATGATGGCTATGTTTGTCCTGCGCTGCAGTGAAGTAAGGAAGTATTTATCTGTTCTGATTATCTACTGTTGAATAAAAGTTCAAATCTGATGCTGGAAATTTACTAGTGTGTTCATGAATGATCTGCATAATGTACAACCTATACAGCTGATGTAAGTGTGCTTAGAAGGGAGAAGGAACAATTTCCATCTGTATTTAAAGGATTCTCCATGTACAGTGCTACTGCACAGAGAAAAGACATTTGTCTCTGTGGTTCAGTGCTCCTTTCCCACAATACCTAGAGAGATCACACCAGCTTCACAGAAAAGAAAAAGATGGAAACACGGACTTGAAGATAAATTTTTTCTTGTCTAAGACTTCCTAAAACCCCCACCAAAAAATCTGCAGTTATATGTGCAAATCTTTTTGCAGCCTTGGAATCAGAGCTCCTGTATTTTAAGTGGCGTAAGTTTGGAAATAAAACTAAAGCCTAATATTTGACCAGTGACACAAGTAGCTGCGATGCATGATGTGTGGTGAAACACCTCTGGATCTTGAATGATTTTCCAATCTGCAGAGGCAAGAGCAATCCAGCCTCTCAGGAACAACTGGAAGAAAACCGACTGACAAGAACCTCTCCTTTGCTTTTTCCATTTCTATTTCCATTCTTTTGCATCTTGTTTGTCTCACCACTGCTATGTAATCACACAAACGTAGCTACATTGTACTAGGATTTTATTACTTTATTTAAATTCTCAGCAGCATGCTGTCTGGTGCTTTGTCTCAGCTAATTATTCATCTTTTAAACATCATTATTCTTTGTCAGTTTATCACCCGTACATTACGTTCCTCAGTCACACAAGCTGGTAATCTCTTTGGGAGGATCGAACCAAAGTTGAGGTCCGTGTTCTGCTTTCAGAATCCAGTCAATCTTAACAGGTCTTGGACTAGATTTCTGTAAACTCTAGTGTTTCACAATTTCTCCCAGTCACTGGGTAAACTCTTGGGTTAAAGATTTTTGAGTTTCAGTAAAAAAGGACAAAGTTTTCACAATGTGCTCATAAAACAGAAAGTTCTACTTTCCATTGAGTTGTTCTTACTAAGATGCAGTTCTTGGGAACAATTTATTGACTTCTTTTTGGATACTGGCTTAGGTTTCTGGCAGTTGCTGCATCCCTTTATGCAGACCCTGTTACAAAGATGTAACTCAGTCATCTGAACATTTAATTCTTTCCATCCATGTGGTATATTATTTTTACAAACAAGTCACAGTTGCAATTCATGAACTCTGGAGGTTTTCTGGAGTCCCCACAGATTACAACAAGGTAATTAGGAGAAACTGCAAGGTGCTAGATATTGAAATCCAATATAAAGAACTGAAAAGCTTATACCATAAAGCCTCTATCCTTCAAGGCTGAATATTATGTGTTAGCTTTTCAAAACACAGACACACTAATAATTTACACATGTTTACCATTGTTAATATTTCTTCTTTTTTTCTTCTTACTTTAATACTAAATCTGGAAGACTGTGAAAATTCTTTACTTTGAATAGAGGTCAGCAAGTTGGAAAGATTGAGACATAGAGTGAGAGATGAGACTCAAAATTTAGTTGGCCAGATTCCATTGCAACATTCCAATGATGCTGTATTTCTTCACATGTATTTAAATTATGTGTAAAATTTATAATGGCAACAATTTCATAAGGTGTTCAATCAAAATTCCTTCAAGGCAGTGAAGGTCATTTAGATTACAAATCAAGATATCTATTATCAAATTAGAAAATAATGTACTTATTGAGGCAGTGTTTAAAAATAATTGTTAGTGTTGTAGATTGTTTTAATTCTTGAGTTTTATAAAATAAACAATGAAAGCAAACATGATTTGAAGGTTTTTGATGATAAACTATTTCTATCTTTCACAAACAAGCCATGCTCTTTTTATCAGTTGTTCAAGATGCAAAATGAAACTGGTTTTAATTGTATCTGTCACATCATCTATGTGAAAAGATACTACATCAAGTCAAGCTAAATCCAATAATGTAAGGTAAGCATCAAAAATAAAAAATAGTCATGTCACCTATGGCTGTTTGCAATTATATTTGGCATGAGGTGCTCTAATTTCCAAGTGTTCCAAATAGTCTTTCCCAGCAAAAATTAAGAGTAAATTTATATTTCTCTGCACAAATCCCTAAAAATCAATACATAAGTTTACCACTTCATTTCTTAAGCACATTGAGCATTACTAGCAAAGTATGAACAGTGGAGACTCAAATTCAGAACACTCTTGGTTTTTTTGCTCTTGCAGTAAGAGTCAAAACTGGAATTGCATTTCATGGACCTTTCAATCTGAGAGATCAAAGTGTCAAAAATAATTATGACAAGGATTTCATATACCTTAAGTACACAGGACCAGAAGTCCCTTACCAGTTCACAAACTTGATTTTTTTTTAATTTACATAGTAGCAAATTGAATGCAGGGTATTACATGGCATGAAGACGACAAAGCAACCCGCCTATATATATTTTTTGGATTGCAAGAAGTTTCTATGCATTGTGTATTCTTCCTACTTCTGTGCATTGTGCTTTAATATGACCATTATTTTTTCTTTATTCTATAGAGGCATATATATCTATGCTTTAAAGCTCTGTGCTTTGTGAGGTGCTTTGAGCTGAAATGTGTTATAGTAATGCAATCATCGTTATAATGATGGACATTCTCAGAGCACTTCCTTTTATCTAGATGAAAACAGTATGACAGCCAAATTGACTTCAGTAATGACAGAAATATAACAGGTTGTTTGCATTTGTTAGGCATCAGCTGATGCCTGTGTGCAATATTGAACTAAAATGGGCACTGACAAAACTTCTGCTCTTCCTCTTGCTTTAAAGTCCCCACGCACCGTGGAGGACTCCTTCAACACCTCCTTTGGGGAGGCTGTGCAAGTCTCTGGATTTGGGAAATGCAGAGCATAGAAGGTTGCAGGCTTTCAGCATACTGACAGTGGTAGGAAGAAAACTTCTTCCTGTTCTTTCCTAGTTTGGTGTTTTTGACAAAAGAGTAAAGGTAAATGGAAGTTCCCTTTCCTTTCCACCAAGTCTCAAAAGCTGGAGAACTTTAAGTCCATGGACCTGAGTCTTTCACTATTATCAAATTCCATGGAGTGGTGGGGTGATGTCGTGAAACTGGTTCATCCCCATCCATTGTAAAACTGGCTCCATCAGCTTCCATTTCCTGCCATGCTTCTGTCCAAGGAAAGAGGATGACCAAGAAACTTCATACTACTCAAAATTTCCATTAAAAATTGAAAATGCATGTTTTACAAATTTAGAGTAGATTCTATTGAGAACTGCAGGAATGAACTCTTTACTCTCACACACCTGACTAAAGAAATGAAGCCTAAGCAACATTTGTTGCCCACAAGTCTTTTTAAACACCTTTAAGTCTACCAGTTAATTTTAACTAAATTTAAAGGAGGGGGACATTCCATGAGATCTAGATCTGAAAGGATTGGCCACATGGGATAGAAAATATAATTGTGATAGAAAACATAATGCATACTAATGCTGAGTTTGAAAGGCTGCTCATCTACCTTCTCTGACAACAATCAAAACACTTAGGAAAAAGCCATTATGAACACCTGAACTACTTTTAAAAAGTCTTAATTGAAACTGCCACTTATTAAAGATGCAATAATGGAAATACAAGAGAAAACTGCACGGTACACCAGGCAGAGGTCTTCCACTCTTTTGAAGACTGTTCTTGTTTTGTTTTCTGCCTTCATTCAGATAAACCTGAACTGTCCTATCAAGTGAGTATTTAGAAGAACAATAAGAGAACAAAAATTTCCATACACACAGAGTGGGTTCAACCTGTGGTCACTGACTAAGGGACAGAGCAATTGGTCACCAGCCTCCCTCACTGTAACTGTTAGCTAAAGGTAGGCAAGAAAGACAAAGATCTAAGGATCTGTGAGTGTACTGACGCTAGAAAAGAAACGATGTATTTACGATACCAACTGGAGTTCAGATGTGGCTTACAAACCACCTTCTGACCTGTTCTGTTCTTATGAACTGTGGATCAAAGTCAATCAATAACTAATAGGAAAATTAAGATAGGAGAGAAACTATGCTACAGGTGGGGAAGTGTGGGAAAACATAACCTTAGCATAGATGGGTTTCAGCTGTGTGGCCTCTACCTGAATGAGCTTCAGCTGTGACCCTGAGTGGAGAGTCACGGTGTGGGGAGGAGCATGTGCTGTATGGTATAAAAGGTTGTGTTTTAAGAGATATAGCTGATGATTGAAGTTGTTGGTACTGGTATTGATGAGCCTGCCTTGGGGAAAAAAAGATGACGGAGGAGGAAGAAGAGGAGGAGAAAAGAAAATCCCTGGTGTGGCTGTAAGAGTGCTGTGACAAATGGTGACTCTGGTGTGATGAGGAAGAGATTGTGGATGACAGCAGTGAGCAGTCCTGAGTCCGCTGTTAAATGGTGACCCTGTTGTAGAGCAGCCAACGGTGGAGCCTCAGCCAAGCAAATAAGGTAAAGGAGCCTAAGGATCTAGAAGGTCTGCAAAAGCAGGAAGGACACCTGTTCACAGGTGAGTGACTGGGAAATATAAAGCCCAGCCTAGTAAAAAAGTTGAAGAGAGCCTAAGGGTCTGGACAGTCTGCGAAACCAGAAAGCGGCATCTTGACCTCAAAGTGAGCGGCTGGGGGCCAAAATATGAGGGCCAAAATATCAGCAGCAGAAGAATCCACTTTTGAACACTCTATTACAAATACTACTAAAGAGGCAGTGGCAGGGTAGCAGCACCTGCACTGGGGCGAGTGGCAATTACTTGTACAAGTGTCCAACTGTTGTTTGTTATAAATTATTAAGAATATAAAGCTATAAAAATCTTAATAGTATGTATTATATAGTTTAAAGGAATTAAGTGGAAATAGCACAAAATATTTGTAACTGAAAAGAAAAAGATGGGAATTGTGGGAAAATGTAGCCTTAGTACAGATGGGTTTCAGCAGTGTGGCCTCTGCCTGAATGAGCTTCAGCTGTGACCCTGAGTGG
>VZTJ01005667.1:641794-715762 GCA_013397795.1 Orthonyx spaldingii | reverse complement strand
TTCTTTTTTTTTTTTTTTTTTGCAATGGCTGGTATGGGTCTGTGCTTTGGATTTGTGCTAAACACAGGACTGATAATCTAGAGATGTTTTTGTTATTGCTGAACAGGGCTCATACAGAGCCAAGGTCTTTTCTGCTTTTTGTACTGCCATGCTGGCAAGGGGCCTGGGGGTGCCTGGGAGGAGACACAGCTGGGACAGGTGATCCCAAGTGACCAAAGGCATATTCCAGACCATATGATACCATTCTCAGTATATACAGTGGGAGAAGAAGGAGGAAGGGGTGATGTTTGGAGTGATCATGTTTGTCTTTCCAAGTCACTGTTATGTGCGATGGGGCCCTGCCCTCCTGGAGATTGCTGAACTCCTGCCTGCCCATGGGAAGCAGTGAACTAATTCCTTGCTTTGCTTATGTGTGCAGCTTTTGCTTTTTCTAATAACCTGTCTTTATCTTAACCCATGAGTTATCTGGCTCTTACTCTTCCAATTCACTCCCTGATCTCACTGGTGGGGGAGAGAGTGAGCAGCTGAGTGGGGCTTGGCTGCTGGCTGGGGTTAAACCATGAAAGGAAGACAGAAATGTATAAAAGTTTATATCAAAATAATATTTTTAACTTGAAATTAATAGTTTTTAGACTAATCGTATAAAATTGAGGTGCTTTATTTACATAGAAGCAGAAAACTTCCATAAAGATGTGTGACAATTAATACTTGCCTATGTACTCTTCATACCCTGACAACTCAAGGCTGAAATGTGATTGGATATTGCAAGTAGCAATTTAGAAGATTTTGGAAAAACACTAAAAACCCAAAGAGCCTCTCAGCCTTAAGAAATAAAACTAAAAAGACAAGCCAAGACTTGGAAGAGAACCCGATGTGTGAAGGATGTAAAGCCAATTCTAGACCATCAGTTCCTAATCCCGAAACATGAGGAGCTTTGTAGGCACTGGCAAAGTATGAACTGTTCCATGGTACTACACAGGGAACAATTCCTGCAGGCTATGTGTGAGGAAGAGAGTGTCCTGATATCTGGAGGGCTTTTGTCAAGCTTAATGATTTGTAAATGTAGGAAAAAAGAGAAAAAATTAGCTCCTTCCTTTTTGTTCTGATTCCTATCATTTTCCCTGCTGAACTCATCTAATCTCATTTTCTTGAGGAATTTGACCATATTTTTTATCGTAACTATTTTCTTTATGTCTTCAGTTTCTTCTAGCATTTACAGAAAGGCTCTACTGAGGTCCAGGATCAAAGGAGAATTTACCTCTATGTGCCTTCTTATCCTGATCCAGGCTGGTTGTCTTCACCTATCATTTCCTTGGGTATGTACTATGCCTTAAAAAAAAAAGTGAAAATGGGGAAAAGAGCAGAGGTCTGAGACAGCTTCCTTTATTTGTATCTAATAGCTAGTAAGGAGTTTTAGCTCATCTGTCTTAACACCTCTCAGATCTATGATATGTTTTCAGATCTCACAAACAGGGTAGATGTTGACTGGCAACAGCTGAAGTTCATAAGGATAGTGAGGGTGAGGAGATGACTTTGTATATGTGTGTTCACTGTGGGTCCTGCTGTCTCCTTTTGAATCTTACACATGAATTTCCCAAGAGGAAAGAAAAACACAACTAAACTCTGCCTTTTTGGTACTATTTTCTGCTATCTCTGTGTCTCTCTGTTGAGCCTAGGAAGAAGGGCTGCTGAATAAAGAATCAGAGCTGAGGCAGGACACGTAACACCACAGCTGAGTTCTGCAAATGATGGTGGGAATGGGATAAGCCACTGTTCAGGCAGCGCACGTGTTGCTTTGGAGATAAGCCATCAGTGACAGATGACTGCACTGGGGAGATCCACAGCAGCTTTGTGTCTGTGTGGTACCTTTGTTCAGCACTGCTGCTGCAGTGACACCGTGACTACTGCACACACTGCTGTGGCAACAGTGGGTGACAGAACCCCCTGGTCAGAAAAAATGCCATTAAACTATTTCTGGAGTTTTTGTACCTTGTGAGCTTATAATAATAGGCTTGTATTGTAAAGTACATTGTGAACTGACAATTGCATAATGCTTATAGCAAAATGCTGTCTTGTAGACAAAGCTCCAGAAGCCAGAGTCATGATCATCATACAGACCAGACACTTGAAAAGAGTCCCTGCCAGTCCAAACAGTTCTGGGGAAGGGCATAAAAAGTAAGGAGCCACAACCCACTGAATATTGAGGGTGCAACAGAATTCTGAAGTGTCATGTTGCCTGAGAAAACTTTGAGGATGCTAAAGTATTCAGAGCAGCCTGAATTGTGAGCTGCTATTGCAAAGACTTTACTTCCAATCCTGGTATCTAAAAGTCATGTAGATGTGGCACTAAGGGACCTGTTTTAGCAGTGAACTTGGCAGTGCAATTAATGGATGGACTCAAAGGTCCTTTCCAACCTATATAATTCTATGATTCTATAAAGCAAACAGAAGTTTCCAATAGTCTTAGAGGAAGAGAAACTTATTTCTGAGTCAAGGCTGATTGCTTTTTTTATTCTTGTTTTTCCCTGATTTTTGTCTTTTTCCTCTGCCACTGCAGAACTTCCAAAGGTGTACAAACTCCCAGAAGATTCAGCTGCAGGATTAGATTAATTTTTAATACCTGGTGAAGGCATGTCTGGTGCAGATGACAAGAAATGTCAAGAACTTCTGCTGCTTGTGATGCAAAGAACTAAGTCCCTGTCACCAATTTTTTATAGCTAGCATGACTTCTGCCAGAGGCTCTCTAACAACAAAACCAGAAAGCATGTGAGGAAACACCACCTCACATGAGCAGTTTCTGCTCTCTTTTCTGGTGTGTGAAAAGGCATTACACTCAATATTAGTCTCAGAAGTGGCATTCCTCAGTATATAACATGCAGCCTCCTTTCTAGTCTTGCCAACAGCAGAAGCAATGGGTGCCATGCATCTCCTCATGACATATTTTATGATGAATAAATTCAAACAAATTATAGAAGTGACTGTAACCTGGAAATTTTCCTGCTCACTCAGGAATATACTTTACTCATGGGAGAATCCACAGACTAAATATATAGACCACCCTATATCCTCCTGCTTTTCTTTAAAAATGCACTTTTTTATTGAGTTTTGCACTCCAGTTTCTATGTGCCTTCATTAATTTATAGAACTTATTAATTGTAGGCATTCTCTTGAAATATTGCTTCACTGAACTTATGATATGTTAAATAGTCTAATTTATCACTGTCAAGATGCAGAATTTTGGACATACTATTTCCAATGTAATCTCCATTTTTACATGATTCATCTTATAATAAGAATTTATAATCTCTTTGCCCATAAAAACCACAGTTCAACAGAAATATGTCAGAGATTATTCTGTTATGTGGTTCAGCAAATATTCTGAAGAGACAAATACCTTTACCTTTTGTAGGTACAGTTCTAACTCCTTAGGAACTAATGGAAAATTCAGGGAACCAATCCAAAACCCAAGCATTTCCTCTCAAAGTCCCTGGCTGTGCCTATGCAGCTGCAAAGAAGCAGTCACAAAGAGCAGCTCCTGTCTGTTAACTTATGGATGTCTTGGGACCATTAGGAATTTTTATGCTCCAAGCACATCTGGCCACGTGCTCTGTACCTACCTGGCAGGTTGGTCAGCTGGAGGGAGGTCCTGGCTAGACACAGACACACCAATACAGCTTCAAGAGCTGCTGCCTAAACCAAGCAACACCAGAGCTGCAGGAATATGGAGGGAGCAGGTGAATCTGAGACACTCCGACACAGAGTCTGCACAGGCTTTTGCATATGCCTGTGTTTACATCTAAATGGAAAGCTTGTACCAGCCAAATGCTAACCTGTATTTTCAGTGATGAATCAGGTACATAAATGGCAAACCAAATTATAAAGCAATACGACTTCCACAGGAGAAAAAAAAGCATTTTCCTATTCCTCTGGGCTGTACATTAGAATGCATATGGACTGTAAAACACATACTGCTAGCTCTATAATTCTATTTAAAAATGTGTATCCTGTTCTTAAATTCAGATGGGCTTTGGGACCTCTTCTGGGCTGGAGTTCCAAGGCCCAAGATCTACTGCAGGAGATGTCCTAGCCCTCCTCCTACCCCATCTAGACCAATTCAACCCCACTGTAACACAGTTCCTTCCCAAGTACCTGCAGAACGTTGATAAAAGTGTATTTGAGATACAATGGCAGATTTTTACTGATGTGACTGAAGGTGTGGGCATATGCAATTCACATTTCTATTATAGGGCTGATTGTACCTTTAAGTGCAGCAGCTATTTGCTACATAAGCATGAGTCAGCTCTCATTGACTCTGTGAGTACAGATCATCATTTTCTCAGACTTCAGCAGCTGCAGCATTCTCAGAGTAGTTTCTGACCTAAAATGGTGCATTTGTCTCCATTTTCTCATGCTAGAATGCACATGGCAATGATGAACAGGATACATATTTCTTTCCAACGCACTTTTCAAACTACCATAATTAGTATCCATAAAAAGAACTAAAGTAGCAATTAGCTAAATAATACATGTTGCTCATAAAAAAAAAAAAAAAAATTTCTAAAAGCAAGTTGAATTAAAGCCTTTTTCACCAGTTATTTCATCATCCTACAGGTCACTCATCCATCAAGCACCAAATCATCATGGACTATACCAGATACATAACTTTCCTGTTGAGAATTGGAATACTGTCTTATACAATGGTATCTGACCACTCAAACATTGCTCAGCTTTACTCTGCTAAATGGCTGATGGGCTGTCTTGATTAATTCATGCCAGGTCAATCTAGTTAATTCAGTGCTTTCAACTTCATTAAAGTTCCTGGAAGATAAGGGTACTCAGCACTTTGAGAACACTGCTTAGCTGCACCAAGCCTTTCCCATTTTCTACTAAAGTAACAATAAGGGTCTGGTTCCCAGGCAGTTTTGTTAACATCACATACGTGTGCCACCAGACTTAAAGCTGAAGTTACTCAGTTTTATTAAGAACATTTGGAAGCATATAGTTAAAAAAAGACCTCTTCTCTACCTTTTGTAGGAGAGATGTATCTGACAACACAACTTATGTTAAATACAAATTAGAAGGCTTTATGTTGCCAATTTACAGATGGGATATCTAGAATTAATATGGGCACTACAGATGAAGCACAGCTCCTGGTATCAAATTGCTGAGGCACCGTAGACTATTTCCATCACTTCAGGAATTGGTTCAATGCTCACCGGCCAAAAACTGAACACTCACAGCAGAGGAGATTAAATACTAGGAAAACACAAAATTCAGATGGACTGTGAGGGGATTGTGGTATGTTGTACACAGGGATTAATCAATGACAATACTAGCAACAAGACAAAGGATAAGAAGCTTGGCACAGTGCTCTTCTTGAAGCTTTATCACATGATCACTCCCGTGTGCAAATGGTGAGGAACATTGGTGGGGAGCTACATGGAATAGATTTTGAGTCCATTAACTGTTCATGCTCAGATTTGTCAGAGGTTCTAAGGGATACTGTTGAATAACAGGCAGGAGGCAAAAACGTCTCTGTTCCACATTGCTCCCTCTCCCAACAGGACAATTCAAACCCAGAGGATCAGCACCCACATCTGAAATGTTCATCCAGACTCTGGCAACACTGTCTGCCCTCATTTCACATCTGGTGAAAGCTCCTCCATGAACAGGAGCACAGAGAGTGAGGGATTCCCTTCATGGCTAATATCATTCCATCAAGAGCTATTTTTAAGGATGTACTAAAAGAAATGCTAATTTATCATTGCATCAGCCTTCATATAGTCCTCACCCTTACACTTCATGGGAGCTGAGCATTGTGGGTGCTGTTTAGAGAGCATGGAAAGATGAATAGGAATTCAGCCTGAAACAGTAATTTAAATTCTGGACTTTCTGGGCCTTCTCAAGGGACCCAGATGAGGTATAAATTATTGCCTCTTTAAATCCAATTGCAAATACAGTCTAGGCAGGAGGTAAGTGCTTATCTCCTCATAACAGGAACCCTGGAAGCTTTCAGGTTAGGAAAGAAGATGTTTACTAGGTTATGCAATCCTGAAAAGTAAATTTGCTGGATTGCTGTCTGGATTGGTGGGTTTTCAGCCTCCAAGGATTTTAGTGCACTGGATTTTACTTTAGGTCCTAGGATCTGAATATCAGACAGTTCTTGAAGACTGAGGAAATCAAATTCCCTGGCAGAGAGAAAAGGTAACCTCAGTCAAATTAACATTCCGTAAACCTGAGATGAGTTTTTCAATTTAACCTTACAGTTCAGAAAACTCCATTTAAGTTTATTAATTCTAATTTAATTTCTAGACCAAAAAAGCTAACCACAACCAGCACACACACAAAAAAGTATTTCTGATAGTATTACTTTTTTTCATGTTCTATATTTCTTATGCTATACAAATTTATAACTCTATATTATTATTCTATGGACAGAAATAGGCCAAGTCTTTCCCATTTCATATAGCAAGCTGTTCTCCTGCTTTAGAATAATTATATTTGCAACTTCTTCCACTAAACAAGAGAAGTTCCAGCATTATAAATACATCAAGTTTCATAAAGTTAAATTTCACTTATTTATAAAAAAAAAGAAAAAGAATAAAGGAACATAGACCATAAGGTAAGAAATTTCTGAACTGAGAAGAAATCAAAGACCACGTGCACAACAAGGCACTGCCTCCAAATGGAAAGGCATTAAGGCTTCCTTAAAGGCTGTCTTTTCCATTTAATTCTGAAAGACCATGAAATGCATGCACCACTGCAACTAACATTCTTGAGTTCAAGACACATGAAAACATTTCATATAGAGGTCCACACTTAAGTCAATAAACCTACAGTCATGTTAGTAACAGTCCAGATGTACATCTTGTTTCCAGTAACACAATTTGTGATGGGTTTAGAAAAACCCAAAAAACAACAACCTCAAAATTTAACAAAAATACATTTAGTGCTGCCTCTATGATTACATAAATGCACAGGTATACTCAGCAAAGAAAATACCAAAGGGGAAAGAAACTATGCCATTTATCTTTTTCAGTACACTCTCCCTTGAGAAAAGCCTCAGCAGTCGCCTAGGATTTGTTTAAAGTCACTGCATTAGTAATAGGAATTGCCACAGTTACTGATCATCCAGAAGAAGAAAATATATTGGAAGAGAAATCTCCAACAGATCAGTGCAGAGAACATTGACTACATACAGTGATAACACCTCTAGCCCTGTTTTTGGGCACTGGTAGCCTGGGCCAGCTGTGGAGGCTGTTGGGGCAGCCAGCCTGAGACCTGCGGCGTCTGGGGGAGTGGGGCACTGAACTGGGGGTCACAGTGCCAGGGCTGACTGGAGGCTGTGAAGTCTTTCTTCTCTTGAGAGAAGAAGAGATGGGGGGAGGTGTCTCCAGTCTCCAAGAGATAACTAGCACCAGTAACTCAGCTGCAAGCTAGAAAATGTTAAGCACAGAAAGAAGTAGAAAGCCATAAATATTAGCATGAAATCTCAAAAGGAAATACCAGAGAAGCTTTAAAGCCTTTCTTACGCTGTAAGCAAAGCAAATGCTCCTTCAGCTTCTATCACAAGTATTTCCAGGACACCTGCAGTGTCAGTTTTTATGCTGTTTAATGTGCCAGCATTAAACATCCATCCCATTGCACACAGGACCAGCATGGCTGTGCAAATACTGAAGGCCAAAGGCCTGATCTTGAGGTGTGTAGGTCTTTTCCTACTGACAGCAAAGGAACTTGAAGGCACTCAGCACCTGATAGCATCAGGGTCACTGAGCAGGGAGATGGAAGTTTTGTGTCTGAGTGCGCCCTAGGAAAGATCTCCCACAGAGCCCTAACTTTGGACAGCTTTTCCTTTTTAGCACAAACTATCTTCTATAGTGCTCTTTATGGACATGTTTTAAAAGCAAATATAACTCAGTACCTGAGGCAGATCCCATTTCATGCTGTGCCGTGAGGCTGCCTAAGGTGGGTTTAGCTGGGGCATCTTAAAGAAGGGAAAACATTTCTCACTTTGAAGCATTCTTATTTATAGATTCTGATTAAGATTGTATTATAGTTCAAAAACTTCTACAAGCTACACATGTGAACTTCTTGCTACCTAATTCTTCGTGGTTGCAGCTAAACTACCTTGTGAGGAAATTTCCAGACACAGAATATTTACCCAGAAAATGATCAGAACTGTTTCTGTAAATTATCTGAACTTTATTTAGGTACTTTCAAAAGGGCACTTACAAGGGAAATACAGTAAATCCACATCACTGTATTACTTAGCATAATGCAATTGTAGGAATTTTAATCTACAAGTCAGTTTTTGGTTTGCATGTACCAGTGTCAAGGACTGAGTCTAGATTTTGATTATAAAAATTAGCCATAAAGAACAGTCATTAGCTCTGTAAAATATCGCTATCCCTGTATTTAGGCCCAAGATTTTTTATTCTGTTCTTATGGTAATTATCTTGTACGAATTTGGCCAGATTTTTCTCCTTTTCTTCTAAAAAAAACTATTCCTCTCTAATACTACAGTCACACTAAAAGAAGACATCAGAGCTGCCCCAGTATCGATGTTTTCTGTACATTTTAATAATAATTGCTAAACCTCAAGTATTTGGACACTCTTACATTTAAGAAGACATTCATAAGGAAGACTCTATATAAACACTCAACAGTTATTAACAGCCTGTCCTCAAACTCCCTTTGTCAAGTACAGATGTCCTACTACCCACTCGCTACAAACAGGCAGTTTAATAAATCCATATGAACAAGCCATGGAAACCCAGTTTGACTGCACAGCTTCCTGACTTCTCACAGGCAGCTTACCACCAGGAAACCAAAAAGCATCTAGAGGGTCTGTGAGCTACTATGTATTCTGGCAATAACTGCTGACATCCCCATAGGTGTCCAATTTGTTAGATTGCTCTAATGTCACCTACTATGCCACAGAAGTACCATCTTCAGTCCAGTTGAAAAGAGAGAGCCTCATTCTTTCAAAGGAAGACTTGGCCATTACCCATCTTTAACTTATAAGAAAGTATGAAATATTTAACATAAAGTAATGTTTAAGCCATTCAACCAGAAACTGGAAGAATTGGGTCTAAGTGAACACCTTGAAAACATTAATCTGACACCTCCTCCCATCTCAGATGAAACTCTTAGGCTCCCTTTAGACCCTATGCACCTCATTATTCTCAAAACTTAAAGACTCATGACTGCAAACTCTCACTTTGCATTGAGACACCTGATACAGAAAAGGTAGCAAAGCCTACTACCTACTTAATTCTCTAAAATTTCTACCACCCTTACTAAACCTGAAATATTGAAGAGTCCAATAAAGCACCAGGAGTGAATTGCCTGGACCTGCACTGCACTGGTGGGTGCAACCTCCCGAGGACCTCAGGGGAGAGCTGTGAGTTACCACTACCCACCAATATCCAAATTACTGACCTTGTGTTTGGTGCCTCAGTCCTCCATCAGAGAGGGAAGACTTTCCAAATCTCCAGATACTCCAGCATGCTCCTCCCAGCTCTCTTAGCTTCTGCCTGTTTCACAGGTAATCAATTATCCACTCCAAAGGGCTCCGTTTGTCAGTGACCTCTTGGCTTTGCACTGATCTTGCTGCACTACCCTGCTATGACAGGTGAACACTTGCAAGGTTCAGTAAAAGCAGGAGGGAGCTAAAGGCTCCATGGAGGGCCAGGCAAATGGAAAAGTGCAATCATCAGCACTGCAGCAGCAAGCACTGGGTTTATTTTAAGGGCTTCTTAACTCTTACACCATCAGCAGATCTGTCAGGCTGGCAAGGCCATTGTACTGATTGTAATTCTCCACTGAAGATGTGCAAAGCCAAGAGATGTAGGGTTCAAATGTGATATATTTTCCCCTTCAACACTACAGGAGGAAATACATGATCATTATGATCACAAGGAATATAAAACCACCACGTGATCAGGCTTCAGAAATCTCCATGGTTGATGTACAAACTCCACAGGTAAAACCAGGTACTCCTCACACATGATCAGAGATCCAGCATGTACTTCCTGGGACATGCTGCTATCCTGTTCCTGCCAAAGAACAGAAACTCCCACTGGCAAAGCTATCCATGCATTCTCTAGTGCCACAAGCAGCCTGTATGATCCCTCTCAATGACCACAGTGCCCAGGAGTTTCAGTCACTAGCTTCTGCTGAATGGCACTGCTAGTGAGATGATATTGATGCAAATATGTGCAAAGACAACGGGGAGCCCTTAAAAATCCTGCTGGGGCTGTCTGAGGATGAGATACTCCAGTCCTTGCCCAGCAGCAACCCTGGACACAGCCTTAGTAACACAACAACCGCAAGCAAGGGTGATATGTAAAGACTCCTGTGCACCACCAATATCCTCCTATGCCAGCACATTGCATCAGCTAGATTTGCAATTTCAGGCTCACCTGTTTTTCCAATCCATTCAAACTCCTGCTCTGGTCTTTTAAAAAGTTCTTCCCCTGTTTGGATTTTTTTTCACATTTGTCTTTCTGATACAACAGACACAGACTATCACTGACTGGAGAAGGCATGGAGGCAACAGATTCTTCTTCCTCTGCCATGAAAATGGACAGTAGCTTTGCTAGGAGTTAGACAATGTCAAACTTCCCCGAACTCATCCAAAACACATTTTTAAAGGAGGAAAATTCTTGTTTGATCTCTGTAGTCACAAATGAGGGAAGCTTGATGCATCACAAGGCTTGTGGGATCTACAGGGTTACTCAGCACTCAAGATAAGGAGCAGCAGCAAATGTCCCAGGTGCCTGCCAAGTCCACAGGTCTGCCCAGAAAATATCAGTCATGCATTTGCCAACATTCGTTCTCTCCTCAGTACTGCAGCTTTGCTGCAGGGTCAGGTCCCCTCAGACCATGCCAAATTCCCCATTTCCCTCTGTAAGAACTAAGAGTTCATCCCAAAACTGCCCCCCCCAACCCTGGGACAAGTGGCAATTAAACTCCACAGAAGCCTGAGGCAGTCATAAAGCTCAGAATTTTCCCAAAGGACACTGAGTACAGAGAAGAGTCACATCCTGTACAGTGCAAAATAAGCTTTAATTGTTAACACATTTGTTTTCTGGTTTGACAAGTGCAAGGCAACTGTATCAACCTTATATAGAAGAGCCACTGGCAAGGAGCAGACCTGAAAGCCAACCATTATTTAACTCTGTGGATTACCTACCACAATGGGACACCAGTAAGCAAATAGAGAAGACATTTCAAAGTGAGGCAGCTGTTCTTGTTGCAGCCAGCACACTCAGAGCCCAGCAGTTGAACTGCCCCATACATATTTTCATACAGGCCACCCTTGTTTACTAGGACCAGATGAGATCAGGCACAGTCTTGCCACACAAGATTGAGAAACTGGCCATCCTTAGTGAGTGAGGCCTGAAGTTCAGAAAAGTTACATGCACCAAGGATCACTCTTAGGGCTTTACCCCTCTGGCAGATGACAGAAAAACAGAACTAAAATATTCCGTAATCTTAAGGGCAACCTGATAAAAAAGTATCTATGGTACCAGCATATGTCTGTTGAAATGTACTAAAAATATGAAGATTTCTAGTATTTTCTGCCCTATTATTATGGCCCATCAGTCTGTCCACTTCCTCATTAGATCAATTTATCCAATTTTAATTAGAATTACTAGTCTGTGACAGGGCATCTCCAAATGTCAAAGCCAACAACAATAACAATTAAAAACCAGAGAATACTGTGAGCACAAGTCCCATCAAAGGCTATGGACATTACACTACTGGTATCGATGAGTTTGCAGGTGCCCCCTCCAAAGCTGCATCACTCATCGACCCAGCTATTTGAGTGGACTTCCCAGACTTGAGCATACAGGGGCTCAAAAGTGAGCCAGCAGAACAGTCACTGCAAACACTTTCTCTGCTTGGAAGTGGAGTAGGATGCCTGGGTGTCTCCACTTGACAGGTGATTATGGAATTTTCCAGGAAATTGGCAGTCAAACTCTCGTATCTGGTGTGAGGAGTGCCAGGAACTCCTCATGCCCCACCGAGTTCTTCCACCTTAGGGGCTCACAGCTGCACCAGACCTCCACCCTACACGATCCTGCTGCAGCTGTTCTTGCTCATCTACCCTCTTGGCAAGCTTTGTTATGGCCTGGTGGCATCATACAGGTCTACTGGAGCCAGAAGATCTGGGATGTCACACGGTTGGTGTGCCCTCTGCAGCCTGGACTTCTGCTGGAGAGGCAGTGGGACACAGGAAAACCCATCACACCGAGACACTCTGCCTGATGACTCTGTGAAGAAAGCAAGGGACAAGGCTGTCACTCCTAACTGACCATCCTGAGCAGAGGTGGGTCAGACTCACACAGGCAGTAGCTGAGCAGGTACATTTCTTTCTGGGCAGTCTGAACAACCTGTTCTTCCTCTGAACCAAAAAACTTGTAAGGTGCTAAGTCCAGTTCATGCAAAAGACCCATTTCTCAGATGCCTGATTGTCCTTGCCTTCATGTGACTACAGCCCCAGAACTGCTCCCTTTAAAATTTCCTTAAGGCACCTCAACTTACCCTCGCTCTCCCAAACACGAGACCAAAATCCAGACACCAATGTCCTAATCCTGCCTGTTGTCCAGCAGGAGTGAGGAAGAACTTTCTCCTGCATGATCTGGGCTGGGTGCCTAGAACAGGCCCTCATCCACGTCTGCTGGCAAATGGGTACAGTCCACTCAGAGGGCTCTCAGGAAACTATCAGGTGGTGATGGCCCGAAGATAAATAGTTGAGTCGTGTCTTTGAGCTGGAGCCTGCTGGCAAAACGAGGAAGGGGAGGACTGGCTGTCCCAATGCAAAGACTACAGACTGGAGTGTCTCAGGCATAAGTGGTGCCTGCTGCATTATGAGGACCACGCCAAGAAAGATCTGACAATGTTTCTGGAGAGGGGCTGGTCCCTCACACTGTTGACACAACCTTGAGCATCACACTGTAAGCCTATCAAAGGTGATACCTGAACCTACATGGACACTCCTACCAAAGGTGAAGCCTGAACCTACTCTGTCCTCTCCAAAGAGATGAGAATTGTCCTTCTCCACCCCACAGACAGTCTGACCTAAGGACATGAACTGAATGGCAAAACCAGCGAGTTGCATAAAATCTTATATACGTACAAAAAAGGTATCACTCCTGAGCAAGGGCAGCTGTACTGAACCATGCAACTTCCTCCACTTTTTCTGCCCTGAGGTAGCACTGGTGACCCATTTGCTGGAAAATTCCCAGATAATGAGTTCATTACACAAGTGAGGCTTTGGCAAAGTTGTGGTGCCAATGCACTCTTCCCATGTGAAGAACAGACACAGGTGTCCTCTGAGACCAGTAGATATGGGGTCATCTGTGCCAAGAAAAGTCTTGAAAAAGACCAACAAGAGTCTAAAGACACAGGGGGAAGGGTCATGGCATTTGTCTTTCAGCCTCAAAGAAATCAGGCTCTTCCTGGCATTTTCAGTTATTCAAACCTCCTCCTTGGTCCTCAATGGCACTCCATCTGGGACTTCTAACGGCTCAGAGAAATTGGATAATCAAAGATTTTGGGTTTTAAAGACCACATGGTAGCTTTCTTGCAACACAGGGTAGATAGAGCTGTTGCTCTGTGTTCTGTACAATCTCACACCAGTGACATGTCCCATCCCTGCAGTGCTTGTCCACCTTCTGAATTCCTGTATGCAAGTGCCAGAATCCGAGCCTGTTTTTGTTAACTTCTGCTTCTATTTCTATATTTTTTTAAGTGGCTAATCGCAGCTGTCATTGTTGCCGAATGAACATTTACCGCCTCGCTGTAGCCTTTAGAAATACATTTATCATGCAAATGCTGGTAGAATTTTAAGTATAGCTGAAATAATGGGTAGTTCTGTAATAGCCTTCCCTAAGAGGTATTGTGCCACAGTTGGCCACAACAGTCCAAAAATAGAATGATTGTTCTCAAAATCAGTAGCACACCCGATATGCGTTGCTCATCTCTCATCACAAGGGACACTTCTGTTTTGTACAGCTGTACTCGTTCTTGTCTAGATTTGACTGGTCACGTGCCATACTAAGTTAGTGTGGTTTTTTTGAATTTTTTTTGTTTGGTTATTTGTATCACTCATTTTGTCATATTTTTTTCACTATTTATATTTACCTAATAGTAAAACACCTCTTATACCAAATTATATCAATTGCCTGTACCACTCGGAATCCTGCTTCCAGGAGGAACCAAAGGGGATTTTTAGAGGAAAGCAATTAAAAACTGTATATCTAGGTACTACTGCAATGCAGGTGCAGAGAGAGCAGTGGGAATTCTCTCCAGACACTATCCTCGTGGTCAGCTTACACAGCAACTCATTGGCGGCTCTTTCATTCCCTTGAACTGCTAAATATTTTCTTCGTATTTTACAGATTATAAAATCCTGTCTCTTGAAGTGCAAACATGATGCCTCTTTGGATGACTTCATACTGCAATGAGTTTCACTGTATGAGACTAAAAGCTGCCAAGCCTTATACAGCTCTGAGAAACTGACAATTCTCAGGATCGTCTGGCATGTGACCCCTTAGGAAGGGATGGGCATTTTTCTTTGCACACTGGCTTGCTTTCCTTTTTGTAAGTATGAGGTTCTCATTTCCCAAGATGCAGCAGAAATTGAAAAGCCAAACTTCACATTTTTGCTTCTTTTTTTGGCTGCAAACAGCCAGACACACTCTGCCTGAAGTTAGGTGAGTGACACCTCTTCAGTTTGATGGGAGTAGGAAAGATCCCTACAGATAAGATACTGGAGAATAATGTTTTAACTCTACCAAATTTCCCATGTGATGCCTAAAACCAGACACCACATGCCAGTGAACCCAGGGTGAGGTATCTGCTGCAAAGTAGAACATTACCAGAACTTCTTACTCCATACAGGCCTGAACTATGCATCTGTGATTGCTTAAACACGGGGTGCACATTGTAAGACTTACTGACTGAATAGAAACCACAGAGGGTGCCTAAGTAGAAATAAATTAATTTCATCTGCCTCATTATTTTTACATCTAAACTAACATCAAGAGATTTAAAAGAAACTATGCAATCCTTATTTTTAAAATTATTTTTGATGTATTACAGTAAAATGTAAGTTTTATATTAATAAATTGCCATATGTTAAAAACCAACCAAATCAGCTAACTTTTACAGAAATGGAGTCTACCCAAGAACAAAACTTTGGATATATAAACTTCTAATTAAAGAGCAGTTCTCAAACATTTTATGTACCTTTGACTCTCATAACTTCAGATTAGGAGTATGTTCTTTTGATTCACTGACATATCAAGTTTGAAGTTGATAGGCATTTTTGGCTGCAGTCAGCCTTCATGAGCAGATTTATTTTTCTTTCTAGAAGAATGCTTTGATGTGCTGTTAATAAATTAGCCAATTAGAAAATTGCATTTTAGAAATAGCATAGATAATTAGCCATCCCTTTTAGCATCCTACCACTGTTATCATCTATATAATTTCTGGTATATAGGCAAGAATCGACTACTGAATTGCAAAATGTAATTAAACAGTTACAGTAAGTTTCCAAAATGAATATGTGTTAAAAGAAAAAGATTTAGTCATAGGAAAAAATGCCAAAATCGACCAGGTCTAAACCAATCAGGTGCATTCCAATTGTAAAGAAAATAAATGGGGACACTCCACACCCACACAAGGCAGTTTCTGAGCTCATTTTTAAATACTTCACAGTTCTATACATAGAAGACTTCCAGCAAAAAATATTTTATGGTGTCATAGAAAGGAGTTTCACTAAGTGGCACAGCTATTCAGGTATCATTATGGACTGTACAGAACTCTGCACAAAACACCCTGAGATCAAGGCCCATAATGATTGCTGCTGTGTGAAGAAAAAGCCTGTATCCTAAGGAGCTTATTGACTATGCTGTGAAATCAGTCTGCACGGCATTTAAGCTATTAATTTTTTCACAAGGTATTGTACCCATAAAAAAGATGTGAGCATGAAACTGAACCTAAGTCTCAAATCCAGACAATTCTTGATGTGCTGATTGCAGCAGCAGTATAAAACACAGCTTTGTCCAGTAAGGCTCAATTTTCCTGAAACTCTAAGTTCCTTCTATGCTGCTCATTTCCCACAGTAAAAGACACTATATTCCAAAATCTGACCTAATATAAGCCTGAGCACTTGGTAGTACATGGCAGAGTTACAAGAGATTTCACATTCGACAGAAATGAAGACAATTCACAACTGTCCATATCTATATAATTATTTGTGCCACTTGGGAATAATTTGGTGCTTAAATAGTGGAGTAAGTTCTTAAACTTTGGAGTAAGAACTAAATTACTTGCTATAACCTTATTGTTTACATAAACATGGCACGCCTGGTAAACTGTGCAACTAGGTGTTGAAATATGGCAGTGATTTCCCCACCCCAAAAGCTCACCAAGCAGCTCGACAGTGGCCGTACCCCTATGGAGAGTGGCTTTTGTGCCACTCCTAGAGACCTGTTTACATAACCCCCAACTACAGCAAACGTACAGCATGGTCAATGAGCTTACTGTAAATCTTAATCCAGGTATGGAATGCTAATAGGAGTCATGTGCTGTCCCCAGACTGGTTATTTACCAGATTCAAGAGATATCAGCCATAGATCAAGGCTAATTCACCACTCTGGCCAGTTCCCCAGCATTCCTGTCAGACCACATCAAATGGAGCAGACGATGATTTTTCACCGCTTCATTCCATAAAGACTCTCCAAGTAAGACCAGAGGGATGTGAAAGATCACTGATATATTTGGCCAGCAACGGCCAAGGTTGTGTGTAACTCTTCATCTGACCTTACAGTCAGAGAAACTCACCGCAGTGAATGATGGCGTGACCTCAGTTCACAGGCAAGTCACAGAACAAGAGGAATGGAGCTGCCTGTAATTCTGACATATCTCAGAGGGAAAAAGGATTGCTGAATGATTTAACTTCAATTGCGTAAGGCAAAAATTCTGATTCACTAATCAGAATTTTGCAATCCTTGCTAAAACCCAAAAAGGTTTAATCTTAAATATATACTTCTGATACTTCTTTAGTGATATGCTAAAATATTATAATAAAAGAAGAGAGAAGAACCACAGTTTAGGTTTCCCCACAGATATTGTGCTATTTCTGTCCATGACAAATTATGTTCAGCAAATTCTGACCTATTGCCAAATAGCAGAAGAGTAACCACCTACCAGGCCCAATTTAGTAAAACACTCTTATGTTGATTTACATATAGAAGAGTGGGTTGGATGGTGTTAAACATTTAAGTTTAGGCTTTTGATAAGTTCATATACCAAACAAATTATTTAAATGCCTGAATAAATGATTCAGAATCTGAAGATCTCAAATGGGATGACGCCTCCATTGTATTAGATGAACAACTGTAGCAGACTCAATGACTTCACTCTCTAAGAGCAAAATTAAAGAAAATTACACAATGAAAAATCAGACCAGCCTGCACTCAGTTCTTCACAGTCGTATAATTTCAAAAGGACTGTGTAGAGTGGTTCTTACACCATATAAGTGTGCCTGGCATCTGGGGTGAAAACATCTGCCTAGAAGATATCAAATGACATTTTAGATCTCAACAGAGAGAAGGGAATTTGCAATTTGGGCCTCCCACTTCCTGGCAAGGGATGTAGTCATTAGGCTATTACATATAAGTGATACAGGCTAATGTATATACATACAAATAGACACACACACACACACACAGGTAAATGCCACCTTTTTTAGGTATCTTTTGAAAGCACTGGGGTTCCTAAGTCTCCCTTCACAATGCAGATGGTAACTTCAGGGTAGTGAACCTCAGTCTCAAGGACCACTAGACCCAAGACAATAAAACAGACTACTCTCAAACTGAAGGAGAAAGCAGGGAAATAGGAACAATCAGACGTGTTCCAGCAGGGCCCTGCTGAGTCAATTTTGTATCTTATCTGAAAAGTCAGAGGAAAAAAACCCACAATATCTGAAGCCGTAGTTATTTATAGTTTATGTTTACTCTTTGCTCAGTAGAATAAATGTGCTGAGTATTACTGTGATAAGACATAAAAACATTACTTGTTATACTGACACACGCTCTAGTAAAACCTTTAGAAATGCAAATAATGCTGCTAACGTTCTCTTATTTATGTTTCTAAGTCACTGTATTCCTACCTGCCATATCATCCTTCATGCCCTAAGCACCTTCTTGATGGTCTGCTTCTTAAACAGCTTTTTATAGATTAAATAACTTTTCCCAGCAAATCACATCCTTTTTGTACATAAGCCATGCAAATGAAGCCCAAGGGAGGTAGGATGCTGATCAGATGGAGTTGGTATTTAGTGATTGCAGTTTAGCAACACTGAGGTTTACATTCCTATCTTCTGCCACTACACCCTGTGTCTGATCAACCCCTTCCCAACCATCTGTCTACATATCCTTTTCGCTGTCTGCAAATCCCCACTGTTCTTCAAATCTCTCACTACTACCCTGCATCCTTTCAAGTACTCCTTTGACCACATCTTCTCTTCTTCATCTCTTCAGTCTTATCCATTCTTATTCCCCATGAGTGGCAGACCCATCCACTTGTTCCCTTGACTATTATCCTCCCTTGTGTCCCCTTCTGTATTAATTAATCTTGATGAGCTCAGCCAGGGGAAAGGAATCGAGAGCTGCTCTCTGCACAGCAGCCCCCAGAGCTGTCCAGCCAGAAGGTGTGTCTGTGTGAGCTATGAGATCAGATCAGATCTCACACTATCTCCCAGGATAGCTAAAACCTGTTATGTGTTCGTTGGATGTAAAAAGCTGCCCAAAATGATCACACACATCTAAGGGACAAGAGTAGCTCAAAGCATCACACTTTATCCAGCTAAGACCAAGCCTGACCTGCAAAGCTGAAGTCTAAGACATCACCATCACTAACCCAAGAATTACAGCATGGGTTTTCCAAGTGGTCTGATAGCTGTATTGCCTTCACTTGGATGAGTGGTTATTGCCAGATGCACTCTGTCCTTTTGGGAAGAGCACGGACTTTGTCTTTTCCTTTTTTCCCTTTAAGAGCTGTGGCATTTGAATGTAACACAGCAAACTAACTGCTTCACTACCCTCTCAAAATTGTAACCAGGAAACTGTGATTAAAAGCCCTATCTAATCTTGTCGACTCATTAATTATTTTATCTTCTAACATTTTTTCCTCCTTTCCTACTATGCTTAAGTCCCCACTAATGGCTGTGCCACTAATAAAGGGCATCACTTAGCAATGCCATAATTCTGTTTTCTGATAGATGCTTCTTAATATGCAATTATTTTGTTTTCACTGCAAAAAGATGTTACGTATTTGACCTATGCCCTTTTTCCCCTTGCAGCTGTCAGAATTGTTACTTTCACAGGTCACACTTATGACATTGAAAGTAATTGCATGGTACACATACACATTCTGGAACATGCAAGTAAGGAGACAAAGTCTACTTTCACAATTTATAGCTCTGTTCACACAGATTTATTGCCTAATAGGGCATAAATCCTATCACTCTCTGTGTCTCAGAATAAGAAGCGTTATATTAAGTGGTGGATTGAAAAAGGTGATCTAATGTGAAAAAGATCACTGCATGGATAACAAGGTGAGCATTCAAACAGTGCTCAGAATTGGTAGCACCACCACATTCTGGCTTCATAAAATCATGGGTGGAATACTGGGCTTGTCTTTGGTGTCTGTATTTTAAGTAGCTGTTAATAAATTAGAAAGAGTTCAAAAGAAGCTACAGAAACAACTGGAGAGCTGGAAAATGGATATTACTGAATAAACTTCAGGTGTGTCGTTTACACATAGAAGGTTAAGAAGCAATTTAGTTTTCCTCTCCAGATTTAAGTATGAGGATATTTTTGAGTTTTTTAATTTTCATTCAAAGTTCAACAACTGGAGGCTGAAGCTAGAAACATATACTAGAAATAATTAAGTTTTTTTAAGTGTTTGAATAATTAGCTATGGAACACTTCACCTATCATGAATTTCTCGTCCCTTAAGGAACTTAAATGAAGAAGGTGCATATTCCTAAGAGATATGCTTGAGCTAAAAAACAATGCACAAAACCTCCAAAACTTATGGCTTTCACAAAAAAACCCCATCTATTAAATATTACAGGATGAGTATGAGATGGAGTCAATTGTGATGGTAATGGTCTTGCTAGACTGAAAAAACTGCAGATCCTGAAATGAAACCAAGATGTAATCCAAGTAAAGCCAGACTCAGCTGAACCTTCCCTGATAAATCCACATGTCCAGAATAGATGCCTCTGTGACTCCAGGCATGATGTTGCACAGTCACCCAGCATGTTACTGAGTAAAAGTAACCTTCAACACAAATTAGTATTGTTACTGTACATCCTATACAGTCCCACAATAAAGTGAAGGAAATGAGAATGTAATTTAAACATAGCTCTGAAATCATGTAATTGGTCAGAATAAATTAAAGCTGTTTCTGTTAAAGGTGGACCATATATTCTCTCTACACTTTTTAAAGGGGATGGAAGAATTGCCCACTCTGGTAGCTTCTTCATCCCAGACTTAAGCAACCATTTTCATGGCTTCCATGGCAATCAAGAGTTATTAACTAGAGCTGAACAAGCAGGGGTTGCAGCCAGGTGCCTCAAGAGCACAGGAACTCACTTACAGTGATCTCTTCTCCCCATTACTGTGACTCTGCAGACTTAGGCTCCTACCAAACCAGTCACTGTAGCAGGGCCATCCAGGCCACTCTGACTGCAAGAGTATTTGTCTCAATCTACTGCTGATATAATGTCATCCTGCAGTAAGCAGGAGGGCATGATTATCTCTCTCTCCTCAACTAGACAATCCTGTCAAACACACCACCACCACCACAGTGAAGGTTTGTGCTCCAACACAGTGCTCAGGATGCCTGGCTGTACCTGCAGACTGTATCTGCTTCTCACTTTTCAGGGGAGAGGGCTTGTCCAAGAGACAAAACCTCACAGAAGTTCAAAGTGGATCACAAACACAAACCAGGACAGCTGCTGACTTTCCCACATGCTGAACCAAAGGCATACCTAAGTCCTGTTTTAACTTTCCCACAATAATCTTATAGCATGGCTCAAAAAGCACCACAAAAATATCAGCAGGTTTTGAAAGTAGAGACAAGTGCCTGAGTATTGCCACCCTTTCCCATATTTATGGGGGAGACATTCAGATAATAACTCAAAATCTTCATCTCCTTCTCTAAGTACAAAGGATTCTCTTCTGAGCCATCCTGCTCTAATGTAAACTTACAGCAGCATGTACATAGCTTAAAAAAAATCCAAAACCAAGCAACAACAAAGGTCTTACAAAAATACAGCACTGCAGGCATGGTTCTTCCCTGGGGAGAGGATGAAAGAGCAACATGTGACAGATGTTTGTCATGTCATTTTATATAGTATTCAAATGCACTCAGAAACAATAGTGAGCAGAATGGTATAAAAACCTAAACAGACCAGACTGAAAAGAAGTATTACAAAAATAACTCTTGAATAAGAACAAAAGGAATTAAATATAGAAAGACAAAGAATGTGGTTTTAGGAAGCTTTGTTTGTTTTTTGTGTCAATTTAAAGAAAAGAATAAAGTCTCTTTTAAGGACCCTCTCAAATCCCAAATTCTTCTCCATTATCTGCTGACTCAGAGACTTCACAAGACACTCTGGCTAGGAAACTGCAGGGGTTCCTTCCGACATAATATAGTATTGATGTACCCCTGAAGGATGTAACAGCACCATGAAATAGACCATCCTCTTTGCCTGCAGGGTTTCTAGCTATTCTCTTAGGCTCCTTTTTTCCTCCCTGCAGCCAAATCCTCATTTTCCCTTATGTAAAACTCCTTTCTATACTAGTTTTATAAACAAGCAGATAAAAAGAATAAATAAATTATCCTCTGGGAAAGTGACTTAGCAGTGAAATGTCAGTGTGTAATGGATACCTGATCATATAGGAATAAATTTCAACTATGAAGTGCAAGGAGAAGCAAGACACTCTAATAATTCATCCACTCATATAAATATGTATGGAGGCAACCTACAAAACTGTTCACCCAGTATGGGCAATATGTATTCTAGCATGCAAACTACTGCACAGTGGTTGCACATGCTCCTGTGGGGAAGATGGCACAGATACTTTGATGTTTCAGGCTACTGCTGCTCCCTTAAAGACAGAGAAAGCATCATTCTTCAGTCTGAACTGGTTATTGGTATTCTGTTCTAGAACTGAGATGCTAAATCATTCTTCAGACATAAGCTGTTAAGTAGCCTAAGCAAAGAAAAATCCTGTATAGATTGTTTTATTTATGTTTAGGTATTCAGATTCTGCAATAATAAGGACTTATCTTCAAAAAGTTTCAGATACTTCAACCACAAATGATAAAAAAAAAGAAAATTAAAACTCAGCTTACCTACACTGGCTAGAAAAAACCCACAACTATCTTTCATCATCAACTTTTCTTCCTCACAGAGGCTCAATATCTGTGAAGCACCACTCTCTTCAATAGCCTTTGTGCTCTTGATCTCAATAGAAGAACTATTTTCCACAACATGTTCCCAAGAATTTCCCCATTTGTGCAAATGTAACAAAAGTTTTACAATGTAAAAAATAAGCTGTATGTACAGCATTGAAGAGATGGCCTTTCCTAAGACGGTGGGACACAGCACTTGGAAGAAGAGGACAGAGGAACAGGTAGTGAGCTAAAGAACTGAAGTAGATTCATGGTCTGACCAATGTGAGCAGAGACACAGAAACCATGAAGCACAAACGCACTCCCCGTGCCCCTGGCCTGTTGTTCAAAGGTGTTTGGAGGGAGGAAGGCACTGTGGAGGGCCAGTACATGTCTGGGGTTGGTGAACTTCAAAACATCACAGCTACTACAAACTACTACAACAATTCTTCAAAACAGAAGACTGGCATTCTCTCTTTAGCAACAGGTACCCAGGTAGGGAAGCAAAACTCGACACACACAATCCCTCTACCCCTTTATCAGTCATCTTTAGGGGGTAGGGCTGCTCCAACAAACAAACCAAAAAGGTGGAAACTGGCTGAGTAACAGCTTTTTCCTCTCTCCTGCATCCATACATCATCAGTGAACAAGCCAAAGAGAGGAGAGGACACCTCGTCAAACCACTGAAGAAGAGATCCCCTCTGCTTTTTAAAGAGCAGGTCCACTCCACTTTTCTTTAATCCATTTAGGAATTAAAACTGGTTGATCTAAATTCTGACTTTTGATCAAGAGCATATTTAGGCTAGAATGAAATAAGGCTTCCCATTCATAATCCCATACTAAAACATAAAGGCCTGTGAGTGTATAAAGATGCAGCTGGTAAGTAAAGTTTTCCTAAGTTCTTCAACCCCACTAGCTGCTTTTATACCTTTCAACAACAATTTTTAAAAACAGGGCTGATGGTCTTTGGTCAAGTAATCAAGTAATTGAGGACTGCAAGATCATACCCTGATTTTGGAACACTTCCTTAAGCTCCAGGGGGATTATCTGTTGCAGTTATTACCCGAAGTGATTAAGTCACATGATTCTGAGCACATCACAAACAAGGGACCAAATCTGCTTTTCTTTTGTACAAAAGATTTTCCCAACATGTGAATCAACACGCAATGAGGTAAATTTTATCCTCAGTGGTCAGACAGGGCATAGAGAAAGGGATTTTTACCATCCAGTAAAAAAATTAAAAAATTCAGTGAGACATAAATTCAGTCTCTGCTTCTGTGTTCTCATTACTGAATCTTACTTCAAATATACTTTTTCGGAAAGTGTCCTTTAGAATTCATTTGTATTTTTTAAACTCAAATAATTTTAAGATTGTCAAAGTTCAAGAGAATTCTGTGTAACAATTCTGTAGATGAAGTTTGAATTTCCTGCAAAATTTCACCGTGGAGTTATGAAGGTAGATAATAATTTGAATTCCGACACACCTTTGGCATTACTTCGCTAATTTATCCTTATGTATTAAAACCTAGCTACTTATTTATTGTAGTTATTAATTATTGTAGGGTAATTTTACTTTTCTCCTCCACTGGTTTCACGTGGTTTCAGTGAATTCTAATGCTTATGAGGAATCAGTATGGCCAAACGAAAGAAAGAATCTTATAGCTTGGATCAGACCCATAAAATAAAACAGTGTTAAACTACATGGAGACAACAATTTATTGAGGCATCTAATTATGCTACTGAAGAACATAATTTTGCTCTTTTTAGAAAAGTATGCAGATACTGAAACACAAAACTACTCTTTGGGTTGTGATGACAACTTCTATGTATTTCACTTTCACAGACTATTCCTAGTCATTCCAGAAATACAACACAGATTTCCTAAAAAACCCAAACTTATCTTTCTGTATCAGGTGGTGAAATGCAGCCTACAGTGCTAAGGAGTGCAAGTTATTGCAGCAAATTTACATGACAACTGTCACTGATACCTCCCAAATCTGTGATATATACCAGTAATCTGCTCTTTTACAAGGCATCTACAAAGTTTTTGAACTCTTATGGGAACTGGAAGATAGGGAAATTCTGCATGAATGGCTGTAGGAGATAGAAACATGTACCTTACTGTCCATGTGTTACCCAAACTGTCAAGAGTTACTGCAGATAGACCTCAGTGACACCATTCTCTCCAAGTGCACTCAACACATGCAGCCCAGGGCTCCTCAGAGCTGCCTGCCTGGGCACTGTCCAGAGCTGACACAAACACCTCTGGGTAGTGACCTACCCCAAAAAGTATTTTTTCTGTTTCATTCCCAGTTCCCACGGAGCAGCATCCACACCGTGAAAGGCACCAGGTCACCTTGCCAGAATGAGGTAAGCCCTTGTGTTCTTGGTATGAAGGAATTCACACTGCTGCTCTGTAAGTGTGGCATTACAGGTACCTCCCAAGTTACCACTTCTCAGGTGTTATTTATCCTGGGAAAATCAGCATGTTTTATCAAGAGCAAAAACACTTGAATCCACCATGGCCACTCAATTATTTATTGGGAGTGTATGAAACTCCAGTAGAAAAAAACCAAAACAAACACAAACTGTCACTTCCTCTTCACATCATCCAGTTATTTGGCTCTTCCACATAAATTAAAAAGATAATCAATTATCATCTTCAAGGTGTATGTCTACTTCCTTTTCCCTTTCTGTAAATACTGACTCTTATTTTTTATGTGTATACAGTGAAGGAATAAGATATGTTTCCTCCCCTTGAATAATGTACTCTGCAGAAATGAAGACCTGTGTATTACGGAGTGGAATTAGACAGCAGCAAATGCAATCAATGGCTAAAATGATCAGATAGCTCTTTTAAACAAATTACTGAACTAAATCATGCACTGCAGCACAGCAGAAGCCAGACTCACTAACAGCCCTACCAGTTTTAGTTTGTGCACCGGAATCCTGGAAAACAGAAGACAGCTGTGATCTTGGCTGAGGTCAGGTTGCATTTATTGTCAATCCAGGACGAGCTGTGGCCTCAATCCCCAGTGATCATCAGTGCTTGACAGTCCCACAGCTCTCTCAGGATCCCCGAGATCATAAAATTATTTGAGGAAACCAAACCTGTATTGCAACCTTACTCTCTCTTAGAGGAAGTTTCACGAGGACTATTCTATTTCAGTGATTTCCTGCTCCCTTGTGTCCTTTTGAAATCTGTCTTGGCATGTTTTTCTCTAGGCTTACATACTCCAGTATCCCAACAGTGAATATTTTACCTCAAAACCTACTTTTCTTCAATTTTTTATGGTCTGTGCTGCCCAAAACTGTAATATGATTTTCAAAAAATCACTACATGTCCATATTTCCTAGTGAGATTAATGATGACTCAGAGAAGCTTTGAAAAGCCATTCCACCTCAGCTTCAGCACAAATGCATTAAGATCTTGGATACTAAAACTTACTATCCAGAAAGTCAAGCACCCATATACCTAGAATCAATAAAAGCTAGAATTGCTCAACATTCAATAAAGACAAACTATTAAAACAATTTTTTAAAATTTCCAAAATACCTTCAATTTTCAGGTGACTCTCAGGTAGGATTGCAAAAAAAAAAATCAGTTTCCAGTGGCCTTTGATAAATTTGATTAGGTAAAAGTGTTAATTAGCACATACTTTACTCTCATTTATTAATAACATTTCTTCTGTTTCACACAAGGCAAACCTGATACTAATTTTAACTACCCTATGGATTAACCTGTAGTAGCTTCTTATTACTGCTAAATTTCAGGGTTTATATTAGAACATATAAGAAAGCTCTCATATGAGAAATTTATATTAAATTACAAAACTGCTCTCAAGGCTTACACAGCTGTTTGGTAAAATCTGCCTATTTATCTGCATCACAGCTGATGAAGGATTTTTAAAACTCAAATCTGACAAGAGGGTTTGACTTTTGCTCGGAATGCAAAAAAAAATTTGCACATTACTGCTTTGTTCCTAGATCATGATATCAACCTTAAGCAAATGTTTCACCTACACTGAACTGCTTTTTCAGCCACTGTGATGCAGCCACCTAACTTGCAGTTTTTGTTCTTAAGTCAGCTGGGGAGCAGTACAGATCCCTTTGGAATACAACTTTGCCACACTAATTTACCATAGAGGCACAAAAAAAAAAAAATCTATAATTTATGTATTGGCTAAGAGCTTCAGCTGACAAAGAGCAAGTGGACTTCATCCCATCCATCTCAACTGCTTTGTGGGCAGCAGACTACACAAAACTAAAGATGATGAAAACTTACAATATTGGTCTTGCTTTACATGTGAATGGCATGAATATTTGATAGGTTAAGATATTTGTAGTTGTGTAGAAAGATGGAATCAAAAATCACTTCAAGCCACAGTTCAGCTTTTCAAGCTCCATAAAAATTAACAACAAATTCTTCCCCTACAACTTCTCACACTGGACATTAAAATAAACAATAAACCTGAAATATAAAGCAGAGATACAGAGTGCCTGAAAGTTAATGTTCTGGTGGATAATAAAGTTCCATGCATCAAAGCCAGACATTTTGGTCCTTTTTACTCAATATAATGAATATAAACTAACTTATGGCAGATAAATAATAATTAAAAATATAAATTTAGGAAATATCTATCTTCATTGATATCAGATATTGCCTCTGTAAGTGGAGTAATGAGAGCCTCTAGTACCCTGAAATATAAGGAACAATCTTTAATGGAAATACAAGGAACAAAGTGAAGCATATTGTGTTTTCATGTTTTCCATGAACACAGGGCAATTCTACAGCAGATATAATCAGGGTGTACAATGTCTTAACTTACAGCAGATTTTGTCCCCAAATTTTACAAAAAAATCTCAAATAGAAATAAATTAATTCAGCCTGTTTACATCTTATATTTGTTTACACAGATGAATTATTTTACTCTAAAAGAATTGCTCTTTCAAGACTATCCAAATAAACTGGCCATAGTTTTGTAAAATCATTTTGGGGCAATAGAAAAGGAGATGACACCCTCTCTTACCTGACATCTGAGAACAATAAACAGCCCCAGGCCTGGCATGTAGGATACCTGACAAGCTACCTCAAAAATCCCAAAACAGTTCTGAAGTTCATAAAAGAAACCGTATGTTCAGGAAAAAAAAATAAAAATAAAAAAAAAAGCCCAACCAAACAAACAAAAAACCTCCAAAGAATAATTTTAATTTCTTTACTATCAAACAGAGATCAAAGGAATAACTCATACCTTACTTCTTTTCCAAACCACCTTCATTTGAAATCAAGTTTAATACTTGGCTGTCAAGTGTGGCCTTATCTTTTCCTTGACTTATTTTTTTGTGCTTCTAGTGCTCCCAAGGTTTACTGAAATATTGCAACCATCCTGAAGGATTTGGGCAATTAGAATCCAACAAATACAGATCAAGAGTTCAGTCTAGCTACCTTTGGTATTGACTCTGAGACTGAGGTTTTTGAAACTCTCTTCACTTCCAACGGTGCCTCTACAATCAACATGAGAATGCCCACAAGTATGATTTTGGATGAAAATGAAGTGTAAAACGTTAGAAAAGAAATATAATGCAGAATGCAGATTCCTTGTATGAAATAAAATAGACAAATCACAGAATGACAACAATGCAGAAGAAGAATAACAAGCCAACACAGAGATATTTTCAGCCAGATATCTTCCAAAATGTTCACATACCCTCAGGAGAAAAATGTAGTGCAAAGGTAAGAGTCACAAACATAAACTTCTACTATTACAGCTCTGCTGGAAAGTAAGAATTAAACCATCCGGAACTGCCCCACAGTCCATTTAGCCATCAGTTTTACATAAATGCTTAAATAAAACCTTTAGCACACACACTACCATGGTGAAAGGAGAATCATTATGCACTCAGTGAACATCCTCCTTATCTATCCCAGGTAGCAAAAAGAGAATAACCCGGTGGAAAAGCAATAATAGCAGAAAAAAACATTTCTTAGCTAAAGGGAAAAGCCCATTCTATGTACCTAAAAAAAATTAAAAGTAGAAAGACATTATAAAAAAGATCACTGACTTGATCGGAGAATTTTCTCAAAACTGATATGGAAAGCATCTTAAGCCCGTGCATTACATGCAGAGAAAATGAACAAAGAAAAACAAACCCTTGAATTAAAAACAAAATTAATTATAATTTATATCTTATTTACACAAGATCTGATTCAGCTTTCAGAGTTTACTTTTCAAGGAGCAGGTCAATATTGAATAATTAGCAATTACATGTCTGTAAGCTGTATTAGTATGCTACCCTGACTGCTATTGCAGACAAATGCATCACAATCATTAATTGAGTTCCCTCAGAATTCTTTCTGAGGAACAGACCTATTATTAGTTTAATAATCTATGTGATTTTATTGTCATTGGGGAACTAAGGCAGAGAGACTAAGAAATTGATTTAAGGTTTCTAGAGAAACAGACAGAGCCCAACTCTCTGAGTGCTTGCCCATTGCCTAATCTACTTAAGCATCTTAAAATCTACACCACTGAACATTTCAAACACCTCACATTACTGAAACTACCAGTAGAGTTCCACTTTGAAACAGGTAACAAACACAATAATGACATTATTGTATCTCAGCACTGTATCAAGTGGTACAGGTATCATGAACCGTTCTTCTTTTGTCATGACTTTAGTATACAGACCCTTCACATGCACAGCGGCATCCAAATAACTACAAGAACCCTCAAAAAGCGATGCACTGGTCTGTCATGGCATGATAAGAAGTGGTTGTAGCTACCTCTAGTCTTTTCTCCATCCACCCAGACATCACCACCAAAGGCCCAAATGGCCCTGGAGCTGCTCGCCCCCTCCCAGCAGCTGCTGGCCCTGCCAAGCTTCTCTGACACCTCCAGCAGTGGCACCCTGGCTCCCTTCCCTGGCCACGGGGCTCGTGATATCCCCAGTCTAGAACAGCTGCAAGCTGTATGCTGGTTTGTTTTGAAGCATCACATCACCTGAAATGGATTAACACTGGTTTTAAATTATGGAGTCTACAAACCATCTTCTGGATGCTCTATTTTTTTACTTTAATTTCCCTTCTTTTTGCTCTTTTTTTCTTTGGGTTTGTTTTGTTTGTTTGTTTGTTTTGTTTTGTTGATTTGGGGGTTCATTTGTTCATTTGGTCTATTTGTTAGTTTTGGTTTACTCCTTGAGACAGCATCTTTATCAATACTGAGTTCTTCGGGGGCCACACTCATTGAAGGCCATTAAACATGTCAACCATATCCTGGGTGGCATCAAAAGGAGCACAACCAACAGGTCAAGGGAGGTAACTCTGCCCTTTTACCCCAGTCTTGTGAGACCCCACCTGCAGTGCTATGTCCAGCTCTGGGGCCCCCAATATAAGAAGGACATGGACCTGCTGGAGTGAGTCTGGAGAGGGTCCACAANCACCTGCAGTGCTATGTCCAGCTCTGGGGCCCCCAATATAAGAAGTACATGGACCTGCTGGAGCGAGTCTGGAGAGGGTCCACAAAGATGATCAGAGGTCTGGAGCACCTCTCCTTATGAACACAGGCTGAGAGAGTTGGGATTGTTCAGACTGGAGATGAGAAGGCTCCAGGAGACCCTGGAGCATCTTTCAGTACCGAAAGGGCTACAAGAGAGCAGGAAAAGAAGTGCAAGGGCATGTAGTGACAGGACAAGGGGCAATGGTTTCAAAAGAAAAGAGAGTAGGTTTAGATTAGATATTAAGAAGAAATTCTTTACAGTGAGGGTAAAGGGAGACTGGAGACACTGGAAGATGCTGCTCAAAACAGTTGTGGATGTCCCATCCCTAGAAATGTTCAAGGCCAGGTTGAATGGGGATTTCAGCAACCTGGTCTGGTAAAAGGTATCCCTGGCCATGGCTTGGAACAAGATGATCTTTCTTGGGTTGCTTCCAACCCAAACCATTCTATGATTCTATGACAGCAACAACATAATACTTCATAGTCATTGTCCTCAGAGATAATCAAGAAGCCACTGGACGTGGCAATTAGTGCTGAGGTCTAGTTGACAAGGTGGTGATCAGTTAAAGGCTGGACTCAATAATTTTGGCAGTCTTTTCCAAACTATTTCCATGATTCTATGCATTGCGTGTTCCAGTGTTAGAGCTATACAATAAAACACATATTTAAAACACAGGGTAGAAGTGTGGAAAGAGCCAAGAGAGCCAAGATGTTAGAAACACAGTGAGATTATGCACATAACTCCTATCAATTCACAGTATCAAAGACTGTGATAGAGAAGAGTGTTTATCTGATTGATGCTGAACATGCTCCAGTACACCAGTAAAGACTCAAACAGACGGGATCAGTTATTTGCTCTGGATCTGCTTTAATGTAGTACAGAAAAACTGAACCTCTTCCACTAATAAAATGAAAAAAGCATGTCCATGAAAACAGTCACAAAAAGAGGGTATTTTACATACACAACATGCTTAACAAAATTTGGATGAAAAGACAGACTTTCGGTTTTATTGGAAATCCTTGATTCTGTTGGTTTAAATCAAATTCTTAATGCTACTGTAACTTAACCACTTATGCATTAACATGGTGCTTTTCCAAAGGTTCTTGTTATACACATTCATAAAAATTGTGAGGAACATAGAATTTTTTAGACCAAGTTGTCTGACGATCTGTTACATCGAGACTTTGCCACTTGATGTCTGCATGGGGATTCTGGCTCACAACGCACCGTGGAGGAGCCTGCCAAGGGCTTCTGCCCCATGCACAAAACCCAACTAAAAACAAAATTCCCTTTGTCTCCCATCATTTCCAATAAGCACAAGGCCCTGGAATCGTCTCACTAGGGAGAGCAACCCCTCTCCCTTCTCCACTCTTGTAGTCAGAGCCAGGGCATCAGCTCCAGGCCTGTTCCACTTCCCAGGCTGATCTGCAGGACAGTCCTTCTGCACATCACAGCCAGGGTTCCAACGGCAGGACGTCTCCAGTTCCCAGTGAAACTTCCCAGCTCTTAATTAGATGCTGTCTTTCTTAAAAAAACAATCAAAGAGTCCTATGCAAGGATATGTCATCTGAAAAGATGGAAATTCTCAGGCAGTAGCATCAGCACTACAGACTGACAAATCTTTGTAGCCTCTTAGGCAACTGGATGGAATTATTCAGCAGTGCCTCCCACTCCTATCTTTTTTCCCCCTTCCCTCACTTCTCATTGCTGGCCAGATTATTCTTTGCATGTATAGTAAAAAATTACAGAAATACTTTGCAATCATCTCTGAAAAACAACGACAATCGGAAATTTCCTGGTTTCATAAACAGTTCTAAGACAGAAACAAATTACAGGCATTGCTTACAGACAGCTTTAGTAATCAAAACTCCATTATAAACCCTTTAAAACACAGCTCCAACACACAGAAATGCAGTATCTGCAAACATTTGATTGGCAATTCTCCTATAAGAGAAATGCGAAATATTCCATGCTGTACCGTGAACTTGATAAAACTGACATGAAAATTCCCTGAGTAGTTGATATTGGCACGTGAAAATAAAGCAAAGCTCAGGAGGACACATGGAATTCATGCATTTCCAATGTAATTCCAAACAGTATAGCACAGATCAGCATGGGCATGTAATTCTTGGCTCTCTTGTTTGACATAAGCAAAGCAGAAATTATGTGTTATTGCAGGTGTTTTGCAAGCAAACATGACGCCCAGTTGATTGTTAACAGACAAATGTTTTACACAAGAAAATGAGCTGAAGGAAGATCTCAAGGCTGACAAATGAAAAAACCCAGGTGGAAGTAGTTATGACCATTCCTGGGCTGGAGCAGTCAGAAACTATTGTTTGTGCTAGGATGGCACTGGAAACAGGCTGCTCCTGGGGGAAGCAGGAGCAGGCTCCAGCAGCCTCGAGAAGCATTTTGGGGAATGACAGCCACTTCCAACTGGGCCAGTTGCTGGGCTGCTCAGCATGGGCAGTTCCCTTTGGCTCAGAGATTGTAAGAAATGTGCACGTCACACTGAAAGCTACAGAATACCTGCAATTTATGTTCTCTGAGAAATCTGCAGTTTCTAGTCCCTCAAAGCCAAATTTTAAAGTTGTATGATGGATAATATTGTTAATCATAACAAAGATAATCTTGTTCCAATCCCCTCCATGGGCAGGGACACCTTTCACTAGACCAGGTTTCTCTGAGCCGCACCCAACCTGGCCTTGAACACTTCCAGGGATGGAGCATCCACAGCTTCCCTGGGCAACCTGTGCCAGCACCTCACCACCCTCACAGTAAGTAATTTCTTCCAAATTTCTAATCTATACCTACCTTCTTTCAGTTTGATACTTTTACTCCTTGTCCTGTCACTATATGCTCTTGTAAAAAATTCCTCTGCAGGGATTTCTTTGTTTTTTACACAAAACCTCGTATCTGTAAAATATATTTAGGTGTTAAAGATGGAGCCTCTCTGCTACAGGTTCCATTTACTACTGAAGATATACTTTACATACAATTTGAAGGCTGAGCACACAGCCTTTGCAGTGTGCTAGTTAGGGTAATAAAGGCAAAAAAAGGGTCAGAATAAACAAAACATCTCATCTTCTTAAGGTTATTTATACATTATTATAAACTATAACCATTTGATTTACAAAATAATTACTACAAGTTCAACGGATATGTTCTTTATAACAGACAAAGAGATGCAAAAAAACCCTAAAGTATAAAGAGGGATCCTTGACTTGCCAGTCTGGGTGAACCATCTTTCTAGGGGCTTTTTCCTCTCTCTATTCTGCTGCCCATATGAAAAACTCCCATGTAAATCATACTCTGCAGGTTCACTCTCCTTAACTGCAGGATGTTTTCAAGAGACAGCAGTTATCTGTAGCTACCAGCCAGAGGGGGAAAAAAATTAAAAAGGCTATAGACACACAGAGGCCTGCCTGCTCCTGGATTTGATCAGAAATCACTTCTCAGCCATGACACATAATACTGTTTTCGGGCAAAACATGAATAAACATGTGCATAAACTTTGGATTCAGAGCAATGCCACACTAGTTCTGTGATCCATCAGATCTTAGAAGGTAAACATGATGTGATGGGGTTGGCTCTTGCTAGAAAGGCTTCCAAACAGCAATTGCAAAACTGCAACTGGTTAGTGATTGAGTGGATAGGACACTGCTCACTGTGTGTAACGTGTGGCCATGCAAAGCAGCAGGAAGCACTTGCTTTTGAATTAAACAGATAAAACTAAGCTGAGAAAGACTGGTCAGAAAACAAAGATTCTGCTTAAAATAAAAAAAATTGAAACACTGACATTTGGTTTCATTTTGTGCTTTTAAAAAATAAAATGGAGGAGAAAGAAGGAAATCTTTCAAACATCAGTTGCGGAATTTATACCCAAGTGTAGTCCTGCACCAAGGGGATTATTGTCCAGGCCTGCTCCACAGGGCAGTCTGAGAGTCAGATCAGGAGCCCATCCAGGTCACCTGCTTGCAAGTATGTCTTCAGCAACAGTTTTATGGTGCCCCACAAAACATTCCCAGAGGGCAAGCTCAGGCTCCCTCTCACCCAGACAGCTATGCACTACTCCATCATCTATTTTGGAATGTGGTTGGGACCAGCACTCTGTGCAGTTTCAGCTATCCCATCCTTCTGAGGACAGTGGGAGACACACATAGAGACATAAGAAAAAAGAATCAGTATTCACCAGTGCAGAATGACCCAGCACCCTTTAAACACAGGTGTTTTTACCTTCTGCCCTGAGGACACCTGGCATGCCTGAAAAGCCTGATCACTGGCTGAATTCAGGCCTGGTCCAGGAAGGGGAGTGATGCCAGTGCTATTGCATCAAGTACTGCTTGGATCTTTGCTTCATAGGAGTATGGACTAATAAGTCTGGTGCCTGAGCCAAAGTCTAGCTCATCTCACCCATTCCCTGGTGATATTGGCCACGCAGAACATTACACATTTTCTGCACCAAATTGTTGAGCAGTTCCACCATGCACTGTGAACCAGCTGCCTTCATCCACCAGTTGGAGACATCAGCTTTTCAGGGTTTCCTTTGTCCTCAGACCTACCAATGACTGCACCTGTAAAAAGCCTAATGAATTAATAATGCAAACAAGGTAACAGTATGCTCATGATCAACTTCAGCACCAAAGTCCTATCAGACTAACTGTATAATAATGGGTGCTGCACATCAAGCAGGACTGCATGGCTGTCAAAAGGACACGAGTGCTTCAACAGAAGAAAACAATGAACGTGCTGGATTGACTTGTGCCAGCTCTATTTAAAGGATGTAGAAGTACCGTGGTAAATAGAAGGGGATTAAAAGAAGGATTGCAGAACCTCAGCTAGATGTCATCTTAATGTTATCCAACTCCTTCCTCCTGAAAACAAAGGGTGGATTCAGCAAGACCTAAGCAGCCTTGCTTGTGCAAGGCAAAATCCTACCCTGACCTCTCACTGATCACCGCTTTAACTCCACACCGGCCCCAGGCACTGAAGGAGAACAGAGAGTCCTTCTAGACAGTGAAACCTACACGGCAGAGCAGGCAACACATTCCCTTGCACCAGCCTTTCCAAGGGGAGTCGGAGCAAAGAGTTTCCAGTGAGAAATGAGAAACTGCTGCCAAAGAGGAGGTAAAAGCACAGAGGCACCAACAGCTCTTCACAGAGGGACAGAAGCACAGAGCCACAAAGCAAACCTTTGGTGTAACCACAACTGACACAGCAACAACACAGCCCTGCCTGGGATTACCAGGTGTCCTTGCAACATCAGGACAGGCTCACTTCTCCACAATTCCTCATTAATTTGGTGGGATGTCAAGTCGGGCTAAATGTAAGATTCTGCCAATAACCCCACCAAGTCTGGATCAAAAGGTGGCAACACCAGGGCTCTGAAAGGAGCCACTATCCAGGGAACCCAATCTGAAATCTGTGAAAAGTTAAAGGCTCTCACTGGGTTCTTCATTAATATGTTGTACGTGTCAATCAGCAAACCAAACTTTGCCTATGGTAACATTTTTTAGGACTTCTCCTACTTCCCTAAGGTTTTAAAACAAAAAGACAAAGGGGGTGGGTGGAGAAATAAACACCCCAAAAGAAACCCCAAACAAATTACTTATAATTTGTTAATTGTCAAACAGTGGCTTTAACAGGCCAAAAGAATTTTAATAAATGTCTCATACAGTGTGACTGATGTACCTACTTGTCCAATTAGCACTGCAAACAAACATAAATATCTCATTAAAATACATAAATGTATATTTGGTTTCCTACACTTTACCACTTCCAATATATTTCTGAAATGCATTTCATTTTAGGAGAAAACGCTCCATCACACTCTCTCATCTGCAGATATCTTTGCATGCTTGTGCTTCTTTGTTATTAAAAAAGCTTCTGCTTTATGTGGGATTTGTCATGGAATATAAAATAAATACCTACAAAAATGTTTTACTTGAGCAATCAACAGAAACCCTCATTGAACAGGAGGGGGTTTTTTGTGGTTTTTGTGCCTTTACTTGGACACAGTACTGCTTGCATAGACATTTAAATTACATTGCAGTGTTCTCCACTCTGTTACTGATTGATCTGAGATTTTTGGCGAGTCATTTTACCACCGTGCGGTTCTGTCTCTTCCTACCTCTCCTCTGTGTCTAATTAGCCTTTATAAACCCTTTGGGGCAGCAACCGTTTTTCACTGCCAGCTTGTAGTACCTGTCACCATGGGATCGCATTTCAGTTGGCTTGATAGGCTAATAACAACATTCATGTTGTAGATTAACTTTTTAAAGAATAAAAGGAAAAAACTAAGCAATTATATTGGCAAAATACAGTACCAGTTCTGTGGGTAAACTGTATATATTTAGGAAGACCCTTTCTTCCTACAAAGCTAGACAGGCTTTAAATAACATTTTAGAAAGGAAAAACAAACAAAACCATAAAAAGGCAGTACAGAGGACAAAAATGATGATGATTGTGAAACTCAGCAATTTCCCAAGGGTTTTTAAGAACTCTATCTCATAGCCTAGGTCAGGAGACCAAAGAGGGAAGGAAGTTTTACGCAGTCCCAGCTTTCCTCCTCACACTGAAATTCACAGAGCTAGCTGAGGACATCAAGAATAACTCCATGTCTGGGGACTCTGAATAAGTTTTTATTAGTAAATGATTTTTTGAATCTGGAAGCTATTCAGATAGTCTAATAGCAAGGGCAATATTAGTGTCTAAAGGGATAAAAGTGAAGACTTCTGTTTCAAATGTCCCACTGCAAATCTCTTTCCCAGCAGCATCCTCACTAGCTGGCCAGCAATGTACAGATACAGAGGGAGGAATTCTGCAGCTCATGCAACCTGTTCCTACAGCAAGTGGTGAGAAGTTGCTTACTACCTACCAGAAATCTTCTTAATATTGACGCAAAAGAACACTATTTGGGTCCCAACTGGATTTACTACTTTTCTAGAAATGGTACTGCTCTAGTCACATGCAGGAGGTGTTTTCCCAGATATGAAAAAGAAAAAAAAATAATCTTCAGCTTCTCTAACTTTTATACTCACAAATGTTTATTTCACTACCTTAAAGCACAGGAACAGACATGAATCCCTATCAAGGCAAAGCAGCTGTTCCACTTCTGCAAGTCAGATTAACTGTGCACAAACCCATACAATACTTCACACATATTTGAAAGTGGCATTTTTAAGTTTTATGGGTTCTTCTATTCTGAAGACTATTTTAGTACATAAGTATCACAGGTTTAACATAAAAACTCAACATAAATATGAATCCAGAAGACCTTTTAATTAATATTTCAATTACTGACTTTTAATTTTAATTAAGAAAACTCAACATCTTGATTTTACTTTATTTTCTTAACGAAACCTCCAGTACTGTGATGGATTCTTTTCCTGAAATCTTTTATGCTATTTTTACTGGAAAATGACCAAATAGAGTGAGTGTTGAAAAAGCTCTTTTTACTGGCTTATCAGAAATTCCAGTAATTCTTCTAGACGTTTACAAGGTAGAAATTTTCTTCCACATGTAATCAAGCAGATAAAATGAAAAACCAAATTCTTCAGGAAACATATTCTCTGTACACAGTATAACAAAGACTTTTTGAATAGGCTTCACTAGCAGTAGCTATAATATAAAAACCATGAGACAACAGACCAGCACTACCAATAACAGAAGCTCCATGTTAGTAATAACTACTATATTCTCTTAAATCCAAAAATATTGCTCAACTTTTATCCACTTTAAAGCTTCTATCACCAAGACTGAATTATGATCAATTTGAGTTACAGAGCCTATCTTAAAATGATACAGAATATTTCCAGCAACTAATTCCAAGCAAGTCATTATGTTAGACTCTGAATTTAATGTGAATACTTCCTTACATTCCCATAGAAACCAGAGACTCCCAACTCGGAGACTCCCAACTTGAAACTGTCGTGCTAGTTGCTGCAAGAAAAAGGCAGTTTCTCTCACCAGGAGTTTTCAGATTTCATGCATGAAACAACAGGCAGAAATAACAAACCCACATGGAAAGAGAAATCAAAAATACCTATAAAAACAATGACTATATAATTACTACATATATATGCATATATATAAAATGAAGAGGGGGTCAGAGCAAACCATCCAATAACACCAAGTGCTGAAAAGGCATCCCAGGGGGCCTGAGCTTCGAGGAGAGTTTTCCACATGAGTAGTGGAGTGGCTGAACAGAAAATCTGGGGGGGTAACCAAATTTTACCTAACCAAAGCACTCAATAGTTTAATCTGAAGAAGTGTTCAGCTCCTCCATCAGTCTGATACAAGAGTTCAGCAGCTGCTCCCTTTCCCACTTCACAAGGATTTCAATTCTATGATAGGAGCACCTACACAATCTTTTAGCTTTTTGAGCTTGCAACAGGACTCTGCAACACTTTGAAATATAAAATTCTGTTCCTATTAAAAAAAACAAGGCCAGAGAATTCAAATATAATGGGATTAATACTTGTTTATACTAACATGCAATTTTGGAAGCATGCCAGAGGCTTATGTGACATTTATTAATGCAGATTTAGCACAAAGAAGGACTTAGCAAGGAAATAACAGAAACTAACACAGCCATTCCATTTCATACGAGTTAAAGAGTCAGCTGTGTGAATGTAACATGATAGAAACTATTCAATGTAACTCATATGGGGTACAAACAAGACCGTTCATCAGTTTTCAGTCTAAGTAGAAAAAACAGGTGTGTATTGTAAGAACTTATATGGGAAATGGATGTCCTGGAATGACACTGACACCCCAATTTGTTTCCTTTCAGCTTCTGTAGAGGAGGTTAGGTCTTGCTTCATGAAATGGCAATATTTTACCAGAAACATGCAGATTAATTCTTGACTGGCATGAAGGAAACAAAGCTGGAAGATTTTTTTTTTTATTTTATATTACATAAAGAACCTTAAAATGTGCAATTTAACAAATCATATTGCACATTTCATTTTGACAAATGCAAGGACAATGTGAGATCCAAAGATACCATTAAATAGATAAGTAATAAAAGACGACTTGTACCTGTTTGCAGGAAGGATTTCCACTCTGGAATACTAATGTTACATTAACACAGCTACACAATGTACTTGCTAGTACAGTGTAGAAAATTCTGCTCTTTATACTCTACCACTGTTTTCCATTGTTCTGCTATGTGTAGTGAATCTATGAACACTACTCATAACGATGAAATCTATTTCTAGGGATTTTTTTCCTGCATATTGAAGACACAATATTTCTTCTGAGGTTTTAAAAACAAACACACTATGACTCTGCAGAGAGTGAGTGATCTCAGTTTTCTCCTCAGTGTCTGACCAAACAGGCTGTCAAAGCAAAACCCTGACTCCCAGTGTAGTAATCTGGGAACTCAGTGAACAATTTCATAATTCTGGATAATTCAATGAAATGACTGCCATCACTGGCTACAGAGATGGTCATATGTTGTCAAGGCTGTGTCACGTACCTCCCAGGCCAGGGACAATGGGAGATTGTTACACCAGGCTTTCTCCCATCAGAAAAGGCATGATCTGGAATCATGGAATGCCAGAATTCTGTGTCAAAACAAGTTTCTGCATGCTTTCTGAAGTAAACTCAAGCACAGAGGGCAGAAATATCTTGCTGTCAGAATAAACTAGTTGGTGCTAATGCCAGATGTGAAAGATGCACTACTTGAACGGTTCAAGATGAATTCCAGCGACACAGGAAGATGCTTCCGTAGCACAAAAGGTGTGGAGCAGGCAAGAAGGAAGGACACTGTTGGCAGATAGGGCTCCATGGTTTGCAAATGTATGGCGGATCTCCAGAAGTACACTGATCTGAACCAAGGACAGCTCTAGAAAGTAACAAAAATATTATACAGAAATGTATTACAGAAAGGCACTATTTCATCTATGGATGTGGCAGCAGACAGCCAATTTGTCTTGTCTGAAAACCATAAAACACAGACACATTCGGTTTTTTAATTCCATTTTGACATGCTGTTGCATACCTGAACTGTTGCCCTTGCTTCCCAAGGTCAGAAGCCTGAAAACAAAGGCCCAGTAATGCCTCAGTGTTTATGGCCCTGCACCACCTCTGGAAGTCCATGGCACCGTACTGTTTCAGTACCAGGGAAGTAAGATGCAGAAATAGAGCCAGGGAAGCCAAGGTACTGCCTCAGCAGCAAAGGACCCAGCATGCAGTTCTGTCCATAACTAAACACTACCTGGTAAATCTTTTTTTTTGTCACACACATATGAAAGTCATCCTACAAAATTATGTGTTTCTCCCCCACTTCTCAGGCGGCACCATTGTTTCACCCTACTTTCATGAGAACTTGGAACTGAAACAGACATGGTAAGAATAACTCATGCTTTCAGCTAAAGAAGCAGGAATGCTATTTTTTCCTTCAGAATGAGTTAATTGTACATATTTTAGGGGGACAGCTTTAGACCAGCATTGTTCTGGAAAAACCAGTTGGTCATAGCTTGCACTGGAGCACCATTTGCCGCGTATAAAACTGACTGGATGGCTCGGCCTAGAGAGTGGGGGGAATGGAGCTACATCCCGCTGGTGGGCAGTCACCAGTGGGGTTCCTCAGGGCTCAGTATTGGGACCAGGCCTGCTCGATATCTTTATCAATGATCTTGTGTTTTCAGTTCTGGGCCCCTCATCTCAAGACAGACACTGAGGTGCTGGAGCATGTCTGGAGAAGGGCAACGGAGGGAAATGTCTGGAGCACAAGTCTGATGAGGAACAGCTGAGAGAGCTGGGCGTGTTTAGCCTGGAGAAAAAGAGGCTCAAGGGAGAGCTTATCACTCTCTACAACTGCCTGAAAGGTGTAACTAGGTGGGGGTCGGCCTGTTCTCCCAAGTAACAAGTAACATGACAGGAAGAAATAGACTCAAATTTCACAAGGGAGGTTTAGATTGGATATCAGGAAAAATTTCTTCTCTGAAAGTATTGTCAAACACTGGAACAAGCTGCCCAGGGAAGTGGTTGAGCCACCCAACCCTGGGGATGTGGCATTTAGAGACACAGTTTAATGGTGGACTTGGCAGTGCTGGGTTAATGGTTGGAGTCAATGATCTTAAAGGTCTTTTCCAAAGTAAATATTTCCATGATTTCAACATGTTTTGAAAAACTAAGACAGACCTAGGAAACACATGTTCCCTGTGCTGATTTTTCCTGTGCTGGAGGCCCTGGGCTGTACATCTCTCTTGAATAGGACAGAACACGTAAATTCTAAAACCAGCAATGTCGTACTTTAATAATCTCAAATTTTTTTCCTGGAACTTTCACACAATTTTACTTTCTCTGTTTTGTTCCTTGTCTTACTTTCCTTTGTCTGAAATTCATGCATTGTGGAAATAATCAAAGACACCCAGGAGAAACGTCTGAAGCTGATAAGCAGAGTGAAACAGCATTATTCATATATTACTAATCATAATGTATGTATGAATGAGAAGACACCTGGTAGTGCTCTGTTGACAGCAAGCTACCTTTTGATTAAGCTTTCTGGATTCTAGCAATCTGAAGGTACTGACTAGGAGTTCAAGACTAATGTAGAAAGGATAGTTACATGGCAGATACACACAAACAACAGCTTGCTTTCAGCACAGCTTCTAGTGAAGACTCCAAATTGTGGATAGCAGGTTTGAATAAACGAGAGATTTTAGGTTAAAATTAAAAGAACATTCAAAGTAGAAGTACTGGTTTTTAGATTATCATCTACCAACGAGGATTTTTGTCCAGTTTAGGAACGCTAAATAATTTTTCTTAAAGCCCTTAAGTATCTTTCTTTTCTCTTGCTTCTGCTTGCCATTCCAGTTTCCATTGGGTACTTTGAGCCTCCAGTTAGAAAGCTAAACAAATGGCCAGAAAACTATGACACCTTCTTACTGGATAGATTTCTATGAGGTTGAAGAAAAGCTGATATGTAATAAATTAAGTGTGCTCAAGAGATACTGTTGGGATCACAGTATCCCTGTTCTGTGGTTTTAGAAAATTCAGTTAAGGCCAGCATTGCAATGGCATCCAGCAACAAAACCCAATGACAGGCACTTTGCTACTGAAATCAGCTCCTTCCAACTCTGCTCTAGACTGCACCTGCTACTTGGATAGGCATCTAGTCAATCTTATTCTAAAGGTTACGATTATTTTATCTCCTACTGCAGAATCCTGTGCCATTTTGTACACTGCTTGGCCACCAGATTGAATAGTTCATTGTAACTATCATATATATATTTGCACCAAAACCTCAATGAAAAATACTCTAGAGTAGTACTGTAGCAATACTTGCATAGCAGTACTATACAAATTCTTACACCATCTCAACCTACACATGAAAATTCCTACCAGTCTCAAAAAACCCCAAGATTACACAAATTTTTATTTATACTTTTATATTTATAAACACCTAGATATGCAAGAAAAAAATTATTTCCAGAATGGTAACATAGTCAAGGAATATTATTATGTTCTTTGTACTTTGCCTTGATGCTCTCCAGTAAAAAAAAAAATCCTTTTTTTTTATTTGTTTATAGCACCATGAGGAAGAGAAGAACAAGAAACATCTGCTTCTACATCTACTGCAGCACTTTCCATCACCCTTTCTAAATCACAGTTATGACCACCTCCTCCTATAAATCCCTTCTGAAGGAGTATTTTTCCATGTATACACTACTTCTTGTATACAAAACATGTAGATGAATAATTTATAGAGTCTTTCATGTCATGAAAGAAGCTCCTCATCTATAAGGAGCAAGGAGAAGATCAAGAACACTGAAAGCAAAAGCTCAGAATCTGTATCTTTCATGAAATGCTGAATTAATGCAGGTGAGGTTTTAGGATGCATAAAGAAAGAGACAATTCTACCCCCTCGCAACAGAACTTTCCTTTGATGTCAACAGTATCAACAGACGGACAAGTGTTACTGTGAAATTAACTTTACCTTATGTGACTAAACAGAACTAAGCAGAGCACTCTCAATTATTTAATTTCTTCAAGGAAATGATGCACTAACAAAGTCATGGCCCCATCCTTTAACGGCACATTTGTAATTCTCAGGGAAGGAAAAAGACTGATGAATATAATTCTACTGCCAGTGAACACAGAGTCCCTGACATGAAACATCACAAGCTCTCTGGAGGAGCTGAAGAATAAATCACAAGCTACATGAGTCAGAAGTCAGCTTCAATGGGCTTTAAATTAAGATGGACAAGCATAAGAATAACATAAAGTAATGGTAAAAAAAGAACTCTGAATTTAATTTCAGGAGTTAGTAAAATTCTAAGGAGCACAAATTAGGAAAAGGCGTAGGTCTTAAGTACAGTTTGTTTTCAAATACTATCTATGCAAAAGTCATAGAGAAAAGCACAACCATGCAGGTTTTCAGGGTTCTACAGGTCTGGTTTTTGCAAGACCCTTGTGATTTTTTTTTTTTTTTCTGGAAAATCATGCAGCTTTCTGTTGCCAAATACTGTTCTTGTGAAGATAACTATATTCAACATTCCCATCTTGGAATATAATATGTGATGATATCCAGGAATTGACAAAACACCAAAAGACTATCTATATATAGAGGGTGTTTTAATGAATGTAGAAAAGAATTATTTATGACCTTAAAAAACAAGAGAAATTTTTTTAAAACATAACTATACATAGGAATCTGTGTATGAAAAAGTCTTTAGTAAAATACTAACATTTTAACTAGCTGACGTGGTATTTACATGTGCAGGCAAAACTTTTGGAAAACCACAATGTTCCTGTATTTCACTGTCAAAAGGCTTGTCACAGACTTTTAAAGAAATTTAAAAAGTTAAGCCAGGTTTTAATTGCAAAGCTTATGGATGAACCCATTAAAAAAGAACAGTACAAGGCTACTAAACCCCTTAGCCACAAATCAGTGGGTGCTGGGACCAGACCATCCTGTCCTTTCAGTCTTCGCTCAGAAACCACAGTCACAGCTACCAGGAATAGGATGTGGAAGATGCAGTCTGTCCAAACTTGGCTGCTCTTGTATTCATCCTAATGAGGGTCCAAACCTTTTCCTGACTGGGAAAGAACTTGAAAATATGCCCAAGTCCATCTATACTCAGCAAAATATTCTAGCATATGCTTACTATTAAGCAAATGATTGGATCGAGAAAATTAAACTTACATTATGTGTACTAAATGCCTTTTTTGCATAAGGAGCTAAAGAATTATGGGTTGACGCTTAAAGTCTGACTGTTTAGAGTCAGATAAGAGACATAAGTGTCCACATAAAGTGTCTGTGTTATTCATATTTCATATAGTCATACCACTAAATACTTCTAAAAATAAATTAAATTGCTCAGTTGGTCAGATCACCTGGTTACTTAACACATCCAAACCACTCTCCTTGAGAAAGAGACACATCAGGCAGGAACAAAATCTGTTACAATGCTCCCGAGTTCTGAAATCCATGTTTTCAGACTGTTCATTGGGATTCTGCTGAAGGCATCTGTGGAAGTTTATAACTCTATGTAAAGAATAAAGATCCTGGTTTATGCAGAACAACCGAGTGGGCTGTTCCTGCAACCCTTCAAGGAGTGAGTCTGTGCACAGCACAGACCTGTGTCACCCACTGATGGGAATTACTGTGGATCTGAGACAGCAGTGATGAACAGAGAATGGAACTGGAGAAAACACTGCTCCCCATATGACTCTTCCCCATGTGATTACTTACCCAAATTAAGATGCCTTTCCTTAACACACTGCTGCTTCTACAACTACGCATCTGTACATGTGTGGGAAGAAGACAGCACTTAATCCAAACTGTTCCGCATGTGAAAACAAACAGATTTGAAATTCACAAGTATTTCTTTAAGAAACAGCACAAGGCTCTTCTCCTCACCCGAGAGAGCAGAAGGTCAGAATGTACATTTGCAATACACCCAATTAATGTAACTGCTGTATACAATTCCCTTATTGGAAGGGTATACATTCATAAAAGCATGGGGCTTTGCAGAGGAAACTCTGACTTCTTTATCTGATGTCAAGGACAGCTTTGCCTTTGACTTCATCTGGGCCAAGATTTCATCCCATGTGTTTCTAGAGATTCTCTGTGATTCTGCCAACAGTAGCACAATAAGTGGCTCGCACAAAAAACTAACAAAAAAAAAAACCCAAACAGGAAATAGTCTCCAAGGAATACTTCTTTGTGAACTCTTACAATTAAGATTAATAATAATAATATTGATTCTTACAGTCTTTTCTCTCCATGCAAACCCAGGCATAATTGCCTGCAATAAAACCCTATTTATTAGGTGTCATACCTAGGAGAATTCATATCGAATCATATCATGGAACTGCAAATCAACTTCTCATGAAGTTTACTCCTCCTCATGATATGCAGCAACTCCTACATTATATGTTTGGGGTTTTTATAACTCATGATTCTTAGCTAACACAAAACAGCAATATTCCATCCAAATTTTCAAAATAAGTATTTCACCAAGTAATGTGATAAATGATGAAGTATTTAATTATTTCAGAGAGGAGACTATTTAATAAAACATAAGGAAAAATCATGAAAACACCTGTATTTTCTGTACTTCAAAACAGCTCATTCTTGAATTAGCCATTCCCTCATTTCATCTACATGAATTTTCACTGGTGGATTGTCAAAACTTTCAAACAAGAGAAATAGTCACAGTCTCTTAAGGATCACATTATAAATAGTCGTGTCCTACCTCCACATTTCTCTCTCTGACTCCATTCCTAGGCAGCACTGAAGAAGCAGCTACAGTCACATGGCATTCAAGGTCATGCTATTCTAATTGACAGAGATATCATTGATAAATTATGCGGAAACAACGATAATGGAGTCATTAACCTTGTTCCAGCACACTAAAGGTGCTTTATAATTAAAGGGAGTACAAAAGTTACAAAAACATATAAAGATTTTATTGCTCAGCCTTTTCTCTCCTACACACTGCTGCAAAGCACTGTCAGGGAATAGTAATGTTGCTGTAACGTGGCTGCCTGTGCTTTGTCAGTGAGGGGTGCAGGGACTACACTGGCTTACACTTGAAGGAGGAGTCAGGGAGTAAAATGCACAAACCATTGACCTTTTTTTTTCCTCTAATAGGAAGTTGGATTCAGAAGGCCTCTCTCTTTGGTGTAAAGGATGCTGGAACACATGAAGGATCATTTCAGCCAGGAAGTCTTTCTCAGTCCAAGAATCTATGCTGAACTGTCATTTCCAAGCACACAGTCATGTGGCCAGTGCTTTGAGAACTTGAATTAAAGCTGTACTGAGTTAACATACTGAAGTGAAACTCTTCAGATATGTATAGATACAGGTATAGAGACATAGAATTAGGCAGAATTCAGAATTTGTCCTTTATGTCGCATGCAAAAACTTGCAGTAATTCCCAGACTAAAAGCCTGACTAATGTCCCTAATTCATGTATGACAGATAATTTATTAAAGGTGCACACATTAATGAATCACTAGTGGTTGCTTTGACTTAAAGAGAAATATTAGAAAAACAGTGAAGATATGGGACAGAGACTGTTTCACATAGCAACTCAAAGTAACCTTAAATTTGCCTTATTATAAAGAATCTATAGGATTTCTGAAAAAAAAATTAAAAATTGGATTACAGACAATCTATCCTTATCTTCTTGACACTTCAGTGCTGCTTCTTCCTGAATGCTGTCACAGTAAGACCACTCACACTAAAACTATTAATAAAAAGAGGAAAGTACAGAGCGGGTTTCCTGCAGTTCAGGTGCCCAGAGATGACACTATACCGCCAAGACAGAACCCATTATACTCATTTTTAATCTTCACTTATCACATGAACTATTGTGTCTCGCTGCATAGCCTGGCTGTCAAGATATGATCTACAGCATATTGCACAACTTACCCGACAGGACAAATAAAAAAATCCCAGATCATATCTGTATTTAGAGGCTTGACCTCATGGAGATAACTGAATATATCATAAAGTACATTCTGAAGGCCTGAGTGGAAATCAGATTCATTCTACTGGTTCTGTCATGTTTGGATAAACTAATAATTAGCATATTCTTCAAGCATTCAGAAGTATCACAAATTATACTTTAAACAATAAACCGTCAATTACAAAGAGGAAGTAAAATTGCCGAATTATACCCAATGTCAGAGAGATTCTCCTCTGTGTCCTCTGAGCACAGGCTGATGGCTATCGTTGCAGAGCACAAGCGCCTCTGATGCATGGTATCTAAAAACTTCCCACCGCAGAAATTCCCAAGTTTTCAATGGCTGGGCTCACTGCCCGGCTGGAATGCGTACTTTAGCGATACGCCTACAGCCGCTGCACCACCCAGAGCCAAGGAGCACCTACAGACTCGGTTCCCAGAGCAGCTCCTGTGCTCCAGAAACGCTGCTGGGGTAGCAGAAACCTCCTCACAAGCGTTCGGCTGCAGAGAGCTCAACTCAGCACAGTTTAAAGAGGACAGAGACAAACATGTAAACAGCATCTGTGGCGTCTCTTCTCTATTGACTTTCCTGGAAACGCATTAACCTATTACAGTACTTCAAAATAAATACGAGAAACAGAGGCGAGGCAGGCGTATCCCGTTCTCTCCCAAAAGTTTCTTTCTGCCTCTCCTCTCTCTTGCTCTGAGCTCCCCGGGATTAGCGATCGTTTTCACCAGGGATCAAATGAATGACTTTTCCGCTAATGACACTTAATAGATGCTCGAGCCACCCTGGGCGCCACCAGGGACCCGGCGGGCGGCGGCAGCCCCTGTCCCCACGCCCGGGCGCCCGGAGCTCGGCGAAGCCAAGGACAAGCTCCGCTCCCTCTGCAGCCGGCCCCGGCCGCGCTCCGGCCCCGGCAGCGCCGGCGGCAGCAGCAGCCGGAGGGGCGGCGGGGCCGGGGCCGGGGCTGGGGTCGGACGGGGAGCTGTCCCCGTGAGACCGGGGCTGCCGGGGGTGCTGCCGCCGCCCCCCGCCCGGCCCCCCCGGCATGGCGAAGCGCTGTCACTGACGCACATTTAATTCGCCCGGCTGCGGGTACCGCGCAGCGCCGCTCGCATCCTCCCCCTGCCGCCGGGGAGGGGGCGGCTCCGGCGGGGAGGGGGAAAGTCAAACTGCAGCAACAAAGTTGCTCCCCTTCCGCTCCCCCAGACCTGCCCCGGCCCCCAGGGGGTGGGCTGAGAGGGGGGCCCGTGCCCGCCTTACCTTGCTTGACGCACTTGAGGCGGATGGGGTCCTTGCAGTGCTTGATCACGGCCAGCACATCCCTGATGGTGAGCCCGGCCACGGGGGTCTCGTTCACCTCCAGCAGCAGCTCCTCCGGCACCAACTTGCTGCCGCCCTCATAGGCCACCTTGCCGGGCTTCACTTCCCCCAGGTAGGGGAACTGCCCGTTCTCGGCGCCCCCCTTCAGCTCGAAGCCCAGCTGCCCCTCCGGGTTCCTCACGATCACGATCTCGTGGACTCTGCTCGTCCAGTGGCTTTTCTTCTTCAAGCCCTTGGACATTGCCGTGGGGATGCTCTGCCCGACTCCCTCCCTGCAGTCTGCGCTCCTTCCCTCCCTCCGTGTCTGCCCCCCTCCCCGGGGCAGCCGCGCTCCTCCGGGCAGGCTCGGGGCGGGCGGCAGCGGCCCCGCGGGCAGGAGCTGGGTCGGGGAGCGCCTCTGTGCCCGCTGCTCCCGGCTTTAGCTGATATCCATGGCAGCCGCGGCGGCCGGACCCTGCCTGCGCGTGGATGTACTAGTTGTAGAGAAACTGGCAGGAGGGAGGAGGGAGGAGGGACGGAGGCAGCGGGAGGGAGGGGACGGCCGCGGCGCGGGGAGGAGGAGGAGGGGTGTCGGTGTCGGTGCCGGAGCGGGGCGGGCGCCGCTGCTTCGCCGCTCCCGCCTCGCCTGACCCGGTAGTGAAGGCCGAGAGAGAGGCTGCCTGGCACGGCCGGCAGAAGGCGGAGAGCGGCCCGGGCGGGGGGGCGAGGGCGCCCGGCGGGCGGGAGGGAGAGCGGCGACCCCCGCCCGGCCCACCCAGCGCGGCCCCGGCCCGGAGGGGGCGCTCAGGGGAGCGATGGCTGAGCCCACCGCCTGCCCCGCTCCGGCCGGACACTGCCCAGCGCCGCCCCGGGCCCGGCCGGACACTGCCCAGTACTGCCCCGGGCCGGCTGGACCCGGCCGGACGCTGCCCAGCACCGCCCCCGGCCCGGCCGGACACTGCCCAGCACCACGAGAGGACCGGCAGCGCCTCGGAGCGTGCGGGGCCATCGCGTCGCTGCCCTGCGGGGGCCCGAGCCGCAGCGGAGAAGGGTCCAGCGGTCCAGGAGCTCTGCTCGCCGCCGGGAAGGCCAAAAGCAGCCGGGCTTCGAGCTGAGGCTACAAAACCAAGCGATACCTGTTTGCTTCGATGATCTGGGTGTTGCGGGCGTTTGCAGAGTGGTTTCACTCCCCTCGGAGGTCTCAGTTTATTGAGTTCTACATGAGCGTTATTGTTAACGCTGGTTGCTGAGGCCAGAGCTGATGGCTCAGGTGGGTGCTACACCTGAAGAGGGCATGACAAAAGAGAGGGATGTCGGTTCTTTCCATACAATTTACTATCACCCAGCAGGTGTTCACCACACTCGCACAAGTTGCCTTCTGCTACTCGGCCTTTGTGGCCAAAAACCCACACTCCAACCTGCAAAGCTTCCCCAGAGCCCCAGCAGTGGGATACACTGTTCAGCAGGTGATAGCGTAGCTCACTCCTCCTGTGGGCTCTCCCTTTAATCGGTTCTATCATGTGCCTCACATGTGTGCGAGCAATGGAGTGTAGCAATTGGCATGTCTTTCTGGGAAACTTGCCTTGCCTAAAAAAATAGTTTCCATCCGAAGTGGAGGTTGAAAAAAATACAGGCAGAACAACCTCCTGACTTTAAGAAGCATAGTTTTTGTGCCTGCAGGATATAGGAGAGCAGGATACATGAAGGCAGGGGTCTGCAGACAGGGAACTGAATTGGATAAGGCTGGAGAAATGTGCTTTGTGTTATGGCATGTGATTTAAAGGTGCTCAGATTTTTTATTTTTATTTCAATTAAAGTGACTCTGCAATGAAATTTTTCACAAATCGTATTGCTGTTTTTCCTGTTGGTTTCCATGGAAACAGGCCTTTATGCGATCATGCTTGGCTGTGTCTCCTTTACTTCTCCAATAACTTTTGAAGCTGTTGGGCAGTTTCACCGAAATCTATCTCAAATATAATTAAGTTATTTCATGAAAACAGGCAGGTGGGTAGGCTTGAGAGATCCTGTAAATGTCCCAAAGGCTGTAACATGAACTTGCCCCTTATTAAAAAGTGATTCACATGGTTGGGAGACCATATAAATGTCTTGGTAATGAGAAAAGTTTCAATTACAGCTCATTATCAGCCTCAGCATAAGTCTGTGGGAAACCAGGGTTCTTCAGTTCATTTTCCCTCAGAATTACTTGTATTCCAGAGGTAGAACAGACATGTGAAGAGGGGAAGAAAGTATTAAGAAATTACTGACATCTGTATTCTGAAAGACATTTCAGCTGTCTTGCTGGGCGGGGCTGGTCAAAGGTGCAAAACTCCATGTGTGAGTGGCTTCACAAATGTGAACTCAAAGGATAAACAAAACCAAGACCCCCACATGTCTGGAAACATAGGATGCATAAGTACAGAGAGCTGAAGATGGGAGGGGAGCTGGAAAGGTGCCTTGACTGGAAGGTTCTAAGATGTTTTCTCTAGTGATACCAAGGGTTATGTAATGGTCTCTGTTTCCAAAGACCATCATGAGTGTCCTGCTGGCACTAGGGAGCAGGGTCTCTGGTCTGGACAAAAAGAGGCTAAGGCTTTTGGAAAAAGAGCAAGAGAGTCAGTAGGTTTGTCTCTCTGTAACCCTGCCTTTTCATTTTGTTGTGGTTTCTAGTTCAGAAATGGGGTAGGAAGCAAATGGCTGAAAAGAGGAATACAAGACATAACATCCTGTTATCCTTCACTTTCACAAGTTTTACCACAATCACTTCTTTGCTGAGTCATCTGCTCTACTAAAGTCCACTCTACTAAAGTGGTCACCATTTCTTAAATTAGATTTTTAATCACTCTGCTAGTATAGTATTGCGGTTGTTGATTTGTCTTATAATTAAAATAAATTTCTAAGTAACTCCATGTTTACCACAATATATGTACAACACTAGGACATCTGCCAAAAATGTAGCTTTTAATAAATAATGTCAAGAAATATTGGAAATATTCCTAGATGGGGGAAGGGCATCCTGTGGGTGTTATTTTTCTATTTGTTAGGAGTCTCTATGAATTTATTGATCAGAGTTTTTAAAGTGCTCATTACCATTTTAAGACAGATGACATTAACAGTACGTGATGGGTGGAGCATTTCTGATTTCACATGTGCTATGGACAAATCAAGCTGAATAAACCCTTAATTTCTAACTGCAGTTGTATTAATCTAAAATAATATCATGTAGAGGTGGTGGCATTGGTGTTCCAGGGACATTAACTTTGCCTTCTGGAGGTGGGAAGCAATGTGAGCCAGACAGTCCCAGCACAGACATCTGCAGTTTGGCAGAGAAGTGGGAGAATAGATGGAAGGAGCCTTAACAGTTTTCCCAAAGCAGATCTGTGTGTTAGCTGATCCTCATGTCAGGACAGGATGGCAGTTTTCAGGTTCAGAGACCCAGAAAACTTGGTGAGTACAATGGCAGGTCATACCTGTTAAGATCAGGAGAGAGTGATTAAAGGATGACTAAGGATACCGAGTTTCTGTCCAGCATTTTCTTACAGGAGCTATAAGATCTTAGAGTTTTGAGTTGACTGTGTATGGGTAAAGTTTTGCCATCATATCGTCACTTGCTTATATGCTTTGGGCCTAGGGTAGTAATGACAGAAGTGCATAGTTTGCTTTGCTCTTCTATTTGAAAATGTATTCTGCAGAAATTAAATCTCATACAAGGTCCTTTTGCATCAGGTGCACCATTTAAGATAGTTTTGTTTCATTTTTTACAGGGATAGAGGGGTATCTGTAAAACAAGATTATTCTTGTCTCTTTCAGAGCTAGTGGGTGAGCGAGCAGATTTTCTGTCTGGCCCCTGAAGAGCTTGAAAAGGACTTTGTGATTTGCCAAGATCTTTCTGTTAGTCCCTTGCATTGGTTCATCCCAGGGGGACATGTGAACTGGTCCTGAGTGTGAATGTAAGGGTATCTAACACAAGGGACTTCCTGTGAGTAAAAGTAACAACAGCACATAATGAAACACATTCACCAAACAACACAAATGCCTTTATTATTCCTTTAAATCTGAGCCTGTAAACACAGGAACCAGTAAGTCACTGTGCTTTTGGAAGTAAAGTTGAGCACATGAGTAAGCTGAAGTGTGAGACTTTATAAATAATTATATTTGGTAGCTGGAAAGGAATCCTTCCTACTGTAACATTACAGTTTCAGTAAAAAAGTAACTGAATTCTGTTTTTATTTTCAGTATGCCACATTTTTAGATAAGTGAATTCCTCAAACAGAAAATGATGCATTGCACATGCCAAAGGGGATAAAAAGAAAATACATCCATTACCTTCTATTATTTATGCAGGAATGGAGTTCTCTGCCTTGTAATTGTGTTTGTAACATTGGACTTGAACTCAGAAGGCATTAAATTTCCTCCTTCAGCACATGCTTCCTGTGTGACTGGATGATAACTACATGATATTGCTATCTCTTTTTTTTTCCATTTTACTATGGGCATAATTCCTCTCTTCTCTAGTTTTCTATTTAGCATGTCAGCTACCCAACAGTTATTCTTAAATAAGCTTCTCAACACTACCATATACACAGGACATGTCACCACAGGACATGTATTCATCTAGAATCAGAAATTCAGATGATTAAATCCAACTTCACAGATATTTTGCCTATGCCCTTAGTTGCCCAAAAAGTTTGTAGTAGCTAGTCTTCCCATCAGTGGAGCTCCAGAGTGTCTTGGCTGATTTCTTCTGCTGGAGTTCTAAATCTTCTACTTGGGATTCTGAGAAAATTCTAAGTCCTTTATGTCTTTGGATAAAAGTTTAAAATTCCTAACCTGCGCAGCTGCAAATTTCACCAAAAAAAAAAAAACCACTAGAAATTTGTTTACTATGTTTACTACAGTCACATGCCTTCTATGAGCTTAGTTTTACTAGTATGAACTTAGAGTTATTTCTAATATTATCTTTTCCCTTTTCTTGGCTTCAACTTTTGAGAACATTTGCTTCAGAAAGGCTAAAACCTCAGGCTATTTATCTAAAAACGGTTTTCCCAAGTCTTCAAAATTTTCAAGTTTGATTTTTAAAATACATGTTTTATTATACTACAGAGCAAATGAAGAATTATTGTGTGAGTTTGGTTGGGTTTTTATTTGTCTCATGCCAAAATGTTCCATAGTTTTGACCATCAGTGCTTCAAAATAATCTGTTATTTAATTTTAAACGTCAACATTTTGTAAATCATACATCTGGCTAAAATGGAAAGTAATGGGTAATACTCAGCTGTCTCAACCCATTGGAGGATTTCTGCTTTAGCAATAGCTCTTGCAGAGGGCAAATCTGATCACTTCTGGATGTGAAGAAAATAGTCTCTATGACTGTACTGAAAGATAAATGCAACCTTTGGGAGCACAGGAAAATCAAAGACTGAAGTTTATCTAAATAGTATGGTTTACAACAGGTTTATAAGATTGCGGGAAACATTTTGTTCTCTCCTGACCATCTCTGTATTGGTTTTTGTTTTAAATGTGATCTTTCCCAGTTCCTCTTCTCTTTTCCTATCAAATTTTAGTATTGTATACTTCCTGTCAAAACTTGGTATTGTATACTTCACATGCTGCTCTTGCTAGCTGCTCATGAGTTGATTAAGGTGAGATATAGAAAATTTGTTGGAGGTCAAAAACTTCTCGAGGGACAAAGTTCTGGAGAGAGTCTGTCAAAATAAATTTGAAAAGAGCCATTGAAGTAAACAAATGATGGCCTCTTTCTACAGCAATGCAAGTTGAAATTGCATCCCAGTAAATATCCACAGTGGAAGACAGAATAAGACAGAAACAAAACTGCACACAACACCCTATCAGAAAATAATCCTTTAAATTTGGCCTGACAGGAGAAAGATAGCAAACCTACAAGTATCTGTTATGGTGAAAGGAAAGAGAAGTGTGAGGCTCACTGTGAATTACTGCTGCTGAGTGGTGGCTGGTATTCTGAGAAATAGCAGATAAAGTGTCTGGGTGACCACCTGGGTTTGAATTGATGACTTCTCCACCACCATGGCACCAGGTCATGCACTTGCTAGTTTAAGTTATCCTGTATCTAGTCTCTTCCTATTTTAGTATTCAGTATTCAGTGATCTACCTCACCGTTAAAATATCCATAAACATTTGGTTATTGCTCGTATGTGATAGATTATCAAACTATGGTGGGACGTAGTCTCTGAATTCTTTTTTCCTTGCTTTATTTTCATTTCCCTTGGATTAGACAAAATGAGACTTTCCTCTTTCATGTTTATAATCGGTTTCATTTTACATTTCATATGAACTAACAGCACTGCTGAGATTGATCTCACAGCGTGGCTGGGAAAGGAGATGAATATTTTATGAACTTATAAAAGATAAAATGAAAGCATATTATTCTAGGGATGTATTGTTGATGTTCCATGTAAAATTGTGACAGCATGTCCATTCAGAACCTTATTTGCACATCTCTCTCATCTCTTTTGAGAGGAATAACTTTTGCATGTCAAAATCCTTGCACTTAATGTGATTGCAAAGCCTTTTGTCATGAAAATTAACAAATACTTCTGAAGTTAGAAGTATTTGCACAGACATCACCATGGAAATTTATAAGAGGGTACATGTTTTGTAGATACATTTCCATAAATATTAAAGCATGGTGCAATGAGGAGTTTGGAGAAAATGACTCTAAAATAATACCTGCAGGAACTCACCCCATGCTTGTCACTGCTCAGAGGCCGTGCATGAGCCAAACTGAGTAGGAGAGACACGCCAGTCAATTTAGCGCTTCAGCGCCGGTGGTGCTGAAGCACTGAACTGGCCAAATTCTCGTTTTTACCTAAGTAAGCCTGCAGCTTTAATGAACTCAGTTGATGAGGATGATGTCTGATTTCCATTGCTTTGCCACACTTTTAAATTCAAGAGTTCCTGTTTTGTGCTGCCTCATGACAGCTGAAGGGACAGGGCCTCCCTTGCCTGATCAGGGGGTGCCGAGGATCAGGATCCAGCTAGTCTTGACTCCCTGCTGTTGATGTTTTTCATAACTGCAGAAACATTTGGATTGCTTTCACAAGCTGGTTGTATTGAAAGATTGTCTGGTGGTGCAGACAGGTTGAAGTGAAAGTATCATCACACTGAGGTTAGTGACAAAACCAGTTTTGAATTAGCACAGCTTCATTTCAGAGTGATATATAAATACTCAAAAACTTGAATACTAGGGTAAGCCTAGAGCCCTTGTCTCTGCCCCACAACCAGAGTGTGTGTGCTCCAGATGATGTGAAATAATGGACTTTGCACCACTTGCACTCACCGAGGTTTTACTCATTTTTGTTTACGTAGTTCTGGAATTGGTCCATGCATGCTTAGAAGCACAAGATGGGCTTTGCTGTGGTTTCGGGGTGATAAACAAAAGTGCTTTCAAGGAAGCTGAATCACATTACTGTGCAGTTTTGGTGTTATTCTCAGAATATGGCTCCATGCTCTGTCACGCTGGTGGTTGTACATTACACTCAATAAGAACATTTCTGCACAGGTGCTTCCATCAATAGCAGCTCACTGATGGGACTGCCCTGTACTGTCAGGTCACTGATGCTGTTCTTGGATGACGTTTTCAGGGGGAAAAAAAAGCTTCAGCTGATGTAATGACCTAAATCTAATGATTTGAAGACAGAACACTCAATCAAGGCTTCAATTCAAGATTTTTGCACCTGTAAATTGTAGGTCAAGGGCACATCATCCAGGAATATTTGACGCTTGACCGGAAATCCAGTTTATCCTGGGGAAAATTCCCAAATAGGCACCTCCACTGAATTTGAAGAAGGAAGCATGCCCACTCTCGTGAAGGAGGACAGGTGGAAGTTAGCCTTTACTGTGCTCAGTTGAGAGATTTGTGTTGAACACATAGCATATAAAAATAGATTTTAAAAGTTTCAGAAGTCAAATTATTCTTATTTTGTCTTTGGAAATGCATTTTCTTGTGCTGAGGAAAAGATTCTGTATTTTATCATTGCCTTGTTGTATGATAGCTGGAAATTAAAGAAATACGGTGTTTGCTACATGTAGAATTTTTTATCACCAGTCAAAGGAACAAGTGTTCTTAGTGACTGTAGTTAGAAACACACATGAAGAACAAACACAGCATAGGCAATTAGATTATTTTTCAATTTCCTACAGATCATTTAATGAATCTGAGAGACTTTATTCAAGGACAGGTAGGGTAGTTTTCTTCTATCTAAATAATATTGGAGCTCTCATAACCTTCATATCATAATGAAATTTTATTCTTGTAAGGATTCTTTATGTGTAATTCTTGTTCTTTCTTGTCATAGCCAGTGTCTGGGTTGTTGTATCTGAAGCCAGTAACACTTGCTCTTTTGTCCCTTTCAGTTAATGATGTAGGCATTGGTGACTCGAATCCACATTTCTGCTGCTGCAGTCCTTCACTCCATTCTTTTTCACCCCAAAGTTAATAATGAAGTAGTGGAATCATGAACATACCATAGGTAAAAAAGGACGCTAACACCAGTGTTGAGATTTATCTAAAAAGAGGTTTTTAAAAGAGTGGAGAGGAAGAAGGAAATAACTACTCATTAGAACTTTTAGAAGAATTAAATAACTTCCTCAAGACTTTGTGATATAGATTGGTTTGGGATGTGTCTTATTTTCACTTTAGTTTTTAAATTCTATGAACTTCTTGTCAAATACTGTTCCTTGCATTTCTTATAGGACTCCTACAGTCACTATGAGCTTTGTGCTGCACATTTACATCACAAGTCAGGGTTTATGCTCTGAACAGTTTTTAATACAAATATCATAGGTAATATGGGTGAAAGCAGGCAAGATCACATAGTTCCAAGATCACTTTCTGAGCATATAATAGAAGTTGAGGGTGATTGAACACTTGAAAAGGCTCTTCTGAGAGGCTGACTTACTATAGGCATTTAAGGTCCAATGGAGCAACTTGCTCTACTTGACCCTATTCTGGGCATGGGATTGGACTTGGTGATCTCCAGAGGTCCTGTCCAATCTCAACCATTCAGTAATTCTGTGTGGTTGTGTGCCAACCAGACCCAAGTCTCTGGACTCTTATGACATAATTGTTCTCCCACATCATCTTTGCCATAAAGTTGTACGAAAGCAATATTGTTGTGGATGGAGACCAGTTCTGTAATTATTAAATTGAGCAGTACTCCTTCATAGCAGTTGTCCCATTGACTTTTATATTAAATTGGCTTCTGAGCATCTCTTGACCTGAAGGTTAAGCTCTTAGTATGCAATGCAATTTAAAAATTAATTGACACTATTAAGACACTTCTTCCAAACCCAGATTAATGACTCTCTTAATTTACAAACCTAGGAGCCTTGAATGAATTAATAATGTATTTACTGGGTTTATATATTGGCATTTCTACAATACTAAATGGGGGCAATTTGTATTATTTCAGCTGGTCTCAGATTGAAACTGATTTCTCACAGTGATGAGAGAAAATGACAAATTGTTCATTTGACAGGATTTTATCTCTTGAGAGATACATTTTAGACAGGAGTGCTGGAAATAGAGGAAAATATTGCATTATCCTGCACAGATAAACTAATAATGAATTATTTTTTACTTCTTTTCAGGTGCAACCAAATTGTCAGTGGGACCCACATACTGCTGCATTTATTGTGTGATTTAATTGTTGTGTATGCATTTTTACATGTCAGTGGAACAAATCTTTTGTCCTTGCTGCTTGCATTTAAAAAATGAGTGCTGCACTGGCAGCTGTTTCCCTGCACTATTAGTGTGAGAAAATGTCTGACCTACTCAATTAACAATATTATTTTCTGAAGTACTTAATTGTTTTCCTGATATTGCTTCTTCAGTTTTGGTATTCAGTAACCTCAGGATGCCCTTGTCTCAGAAAGTACACAGGTTTCCACCTGCAGATTTTGTCTATGCAATGATCATCCTAAAGCAGATCTGCACACTATTGTACCTTGGCTTCTACTGAAGTCCATCATCTAGTATTGTCTTCAAAAGAAATAAAGCTAATCAGGTTTTTTTAAATTATTTTGTATGTATAAGAAATATTGAAAATTTCTGCTTTTGGATTGTACCATTGCAAAATCTAAAAGACATTAATTTCAAGCTAGCCAGTTTACTTTTAGAAAAAAAATCCACAACAAAGAAAGAACTAGACTAGAATTTTCGGTGTCTTTTACAGAAGTCTCCCTGAAGAACATGTTTTCAGTCTTTGCAAAGGAGGAAGAAGTCACCTTGATTCTTCCTCACCGTAACCAGACTAATAAAAAATAGGTCCAAAATTAACTTTTTCAAAGTGTTGTTTTGTTTTCTATACATTTAAGGGAAATAAGTCAATTTCGTGATTTATAAATAGCAAGTCTGTTCCAGCCAAAAAGAGCAAGCAAAGTAGTTTGCGCTTCTTCTAGATGTAAATATGACAGCATTAAACTCCATTGAATTGATTTGCATATATGTATGTTAAAATTATTTATCAAAACAAAATCTGTGTGAATATTAAGACTCACTTTAGTCCTAGTGGGAAAAAGAGTTAAACTTAAATTTCTGTTCTTAATGAATTATTTTTAATTTCTGTTTTCTACTATATGTACATATATCCCACAGTTTACCTTTAGTTTCACATTTATATGTTATCATCGAGTAGTTATAAGTCCAGTTTGTAATTTGAAAAGTGGATTATTTTCTAGGACAATTGCTGGAGATGTAGGAGGCAACATAAATTTTTCACAAAGAATGTAGCTGCTTGTATTTTTTTATTCTGGATCACTTTTTTTGTGATTCAAGAAATACTGATTCTAGCAGTGATTTTGACTGTTACGAGTGCTTACACTTTGGGAGCTCACTCCTTTTTGCAAAAGCATGGCACTTGACAGTGTTTGTTACTACTAACACTTGGCTTTCTGCAGTGATAAGAGGATGGCAGTAGGCAGGTGTTATGCTGTGACTACTACTTAGCAGGAGAAACTTGCTCCTTATCCTAGCCCTTATTCTCCCATCTGCTTGCTTCACTTGCTGTTGTATCTGGCTGGAATCCAGATTTGTAAACTCTTTTGGGGACTTGGATTTTTTTTTTATATTCCATGCTTCTAGATGACTTAACACAGAAAGCACAATAATTATCTTCTTCTAAGACTGAAGGACAAATATTGTAATATACAGTCTTGCTTCCTGACCATTGGAACTTAACAAACTGTAGGACTGCATTGTGGCTCCATCCCTGACCATGCAGCTCATTTTTCTTGTAATAGGAATAAGCCTCCTTAAGTGCCCTTATCTGGGCTAACAAATAAAAATAATTGGTGTATCTACTATGGACTAAATTAGTAAATAAATTTAGCCATTTATTATAATAGTATCTTGTTGGTCGTGAACCAAATTTAATTGACTGTTATTAGTTAGAATAAAGAGTACTGCAACAATTCCTTGTTATCTTAAAGTTCTAAATTAATCAATGAGCTAATATTTGGGTAAAATCAAAGTATATTCATACTTGTGGTTTATTTTACATTTGGGTTGGGGATTTTTTTCCCCCAAAAGTTGATTAGAGTATTGTGCTAATAACACCAATGTTGTGGGTCAATCCTCGTATGAGCTATTCACTTGAGAGTTGGACTTGATGATCCTTGTGAGTCCATTCCAGTTCAGAATATGCCGTGGAAGATTATTGTAGCCTGTTTTAAAACGGTGATTTATGGCAATGCAAAACAAAACCACAGTGCTGGGGAAGGTTATGGAGCACATCTTGAGCGCCATCACAATTCAGTGCCAGCACATGCAAGCCAGCCAGAGATCAGGCCCAGCCAGCCTGGGTTTGTGAAAGGCAGGTCCTGCTTGACCAACCTGATCTCCTTCTGTGACAGGGTGACCCACACAGTGGATGAGGGAAAGGCTCTGGGTGTTGTCTGCCTGGATTTTAGTAAAGCCTTTGACACCATTTCCCACAGCATTCTCCTCCAGAAACTGGCTGATCATGGCCTGGATGGGAGCACTGTTCACTGGGTATAAAACTGGCTGGACAGATGGGCCCAAAAAGTGGAAGGAAAGGAAATTACATCCACCTGCTGGCTGGTCTCCAGTGGGGTTCCCCAGAACTCAGTATTGGGGCCAGTCTTTAATATCTTTATCAATGATCTGGACAAGGGGATCAAGTTCTCCCTCCATGAGTTTGGAGATGACACAAAGTTGAGTGGCAGTGATGATCTGCTGGAAGGCAGGAAGTCTCTGCAGAGAGATCTGGACAGGATTGATGGGCCGAGCGCAATTGTGGGAGGTTCAACAAGGCTGAGTGCTGTACTTTGGCCACAACAACCCCAGGCAGTGCCACAGGCTGGGGCAGAGTGGCTGCTAAGCTGCTCTGTGGAAAAGTCCCTGGGGGTGCTGGTGAACAGCAGCTGAACACGAGCCAGCTGTGCCCAGGGGGCCAAGAAGGTGGATGGCATCCGGACTTGTATCAGCAACACTGTGGCCAGCAGGGCCAGGGCACTGCTCATCCCCCTCTACACGACACTGGTGAGGCCATGTCTCAAATCCTGTGTTCAGTTTTGGGTCCCTCACTACAAAAGGACTTTGAGGAGGACATTATTAAGGTAATTCCTTCTCAAATCAGGGCTTGGCTAGATTTACATTATTTTTTTTCCAAAGGGTATTTCTAAGGACGTTGCTGGAGTGCATCCAGAGAATGGCAGCAGAGCTGATGAAGACTCTGGAACATTATGAGGAGTGGCTGAGGGAGCCAGGGTTGTTTAACCTGAAGAAAAGGAAGCTCAGAGAGGACCTCATTGCTCTATAACTACCTGAAAGGAGGTTGTAGCAAACTGGGGGTCAGACTCTTCTCTGAGGTAACAAATGACAGCATGAAAGGAAACGGCCTCAAGTTGTGCCAGAGAAGGTTTTGATTTTTGAGGAGTTTCTTCTCTGAAACAGTTATCAAGCACTTGAACTGGCTGCTCAGTGAAGTGGTGGCGTCACCTTTCCTGGAGGTATTTAAAAGATGTGTAGATGTTGCACTTAGAGACATGGTTTAATGGTGGAGTTGGTAGTGCTAACAGTTGGACTCAATGGTCCTAGAGGTCTTTTCCAACCTAAAGGATTGTGTGATTCTATTCTATAATGCAAATGGATTTAGACTCCGAATGCACACATTTATAAATATGCTTTGAACTTTAAACAAAGAAGCAGTTTCTTTACGGGCATAGCTCATTAAAGAATTACAAAATTCCTGCAGGTGGTTCTAAGATCAGTGGCCTGCATATTTGTGTTGACACAGAAAATTATATTGTTATGGCTTTGAAGAAGCCAAAAGTAAGAGAATTTATAATTATGTTTGAGGTATTCAAAATTATTTAAAAGTTACTTTATCTACAGGGTTCACAAACCTTTCTCAGGCTCTCCCATATTTTCATCAGATGAGCTCTAAAATAATTCTCTACTTATATTTCCTAGCTTTAGGTTCACCTTGCCTGGCAAAATTTACAAGTGCAGATGAATTTGAAACTAGCACAGTGAACTATCAATCTATTATTCCATTTTATGAGAGCAGTAATGAAAATCTGATGCTCAAGTGCTTAAATGATATATTTCTGAATTTGTGGGCTACACGCTTGGGAACGAATCAGCTGGACAGAATGCTGTCCCCTCGCACTGCTCCTTGCAGCATAACATTATTATGTTGCTGTTTATTTATTATCCCTCTAATGCATTATTGCACTCAAGATGTACTTATGTAACAGGGCACAAAAATAATTTGCGGAGCAGTAGATGGAAGTTAAAACACACTGCTGTCTACGTTAGACAGGATTTAGTTAGAAAGCTAAGAGGAAAGTCATGGAAAATGTAATCTTCTCTATTTTTTTCCTTGTCTTAATCTTTTCTGTTCCTTCTCTGTACATGGCATATTTAATCAGATCCAACTGCTTGAAGATTCCTGCATCTTTAGAGAACCCTTTTTGGAAAAAATTAATGTAAATCTAGCCAAGCCCTGATTTGAGAGGGAATTATATTAAAACTGATTTTGAATAGCAGTCATATTTTACTTTTTTCTTACTTAGAAATGTTAATATACCTGCTGTAGTAAAAAGCTTTTGATAGTGAATTAGAAATTACTCTATTTCTCAAGGATGGCACTTGAATTACCTATATAAACAAAAGTGAGAAAACAATAACATAATTATTATTTAGAATAAATTTTTACTGTTGTTTCCAAATACAAGTCATTATAATATTTCAATAATTTATGCTTATTTCCAGGATCTGATAACAAATATGTTCATGCAAACATGATCAAATCTGTACATTGACATATGGTATAATATTTTTAATGGAACATGATAATCCAGTGAATAAAAGAGATGCAGATTGATACTTGATAATATTATAGGAAACTGGGTTTGATTTCCTTACTGTGTGTGTCCTGTCTTCTCTGAAGTGTTGGATACAAGGTTCAGAACCATCTCTGTAAGGTGGTGGTGTTCATTCTTCCTGCTCGAATGAATAGGAGCTAAAATTAATTTTGGTGTCTGGAGCTTCCTTTGATAACCAGCTAAAAAACTGAGTCTACTCAGTGAAATCCACCCTACCCAGACTCCTCTGAGGCATCTTTGACAAGGCTCAGAGAAATAACTGAGCTGCCAACAGACAAGCAGTGGGTGGAATCACTTGGCTGTGGGGTTCCAAGAGCCTTCTGAACTTTTGAGTTACGTCAGAGAGGATCTTCCCCTGCTCAGCAAATCTCAAACAGGAGGGTCCTACCAGCACCCACAATTGCACAGCTGAGCCAAGGGTGTCTCAGGAGCACCTGCAGAGAAACACAGACTCTGGTCTGCAGGAGCAGGGTGAACTCCTGTGTGGGGAAAAAGCTGTTCATTTAGGGAACAATGACAGCACTGTGAGAGATGCCAGAAACAGCATGGGAAAAGCAATGGTGAGGGAGGACTCAGGTTTTGTTAAAAGGTGTAAAATGCCTTGAAAATTAAACCTACTGAATATTATACCTTTATTCTTGTGCTATATTCCTGCAGAGATAGATATATAGATGGGTAAAGTATGGATATATTTTTGTGTCCTTATTTGTGTGTGAACTCTGAATATTAAAACTAATGTATATAAGAGGTTATCTTCAGAGAAATTGACATTAGTAGCTGCAGGAAGCATATACATAATTCTTTAGAAATATAAGTTCTGCTTTTCTTAATACCCATAAAACCTTGCTGTTGTGTGGGCAAGACTCCAAATGCTGCATTTCTGTAAAATAGCTACCAAAATCAGCTACTGTTCATTTAAAGTATCATTTGGAAACCATGGGAATAGGAAAACTTAATTGGGGGAAAAATATTTCTATCTATATACTTCATAAAATATGTAACAAATTCAGAATCAGCAGATAGCAGCTGTGGTGACCTTTTTCATGCAGATTAAACAGGGGGAGTCCAAAGTCCCCGGTTAAGATAGTAAATTGTCACCTAGATTTCTAAAACCTCCTGCAGAAGAGAACAATTGACTGGTTGGTGCTGGATCTGGGTAAGCATCTTTCAAAGATTCAGATGTAGGACTCCAGGACTTGGGTCTTGTAGAGTTATGGTGTTTCAGAGTCAGCTTTGAGCAGTCAGGGGAAACTTGGAGCTATAAACCTGGCTAGGTATAAATTATACATTGATAATGAATGTTCATCTAGTGTATAGATTGGGTGCCCTAGAAAGAGATCCACTGGTGTCTTCAATATGAGTGTAAAAATTCTTATGACATTCTTATGCCCCATATTTAATTGTAAGAAACGACATTTACGTGCACAAACAATGTTTTATAGCTATTTTTCCCAACACCTAATGGTCAATTTCCATTCAATAAGTAAAAATCCTGTCATCAACTCCCTTTGGCAGCCTGGTGATACAGCACCTGCATTTCTCAATTTCTCATATTGCAGATTTTTTATTTTACAAAGAGTACATAACTGATGTATTCAAGGGAGAGGAGGGATGATATTTTACCCACGGTCAGAACACAAGGAGCACACACGGAGCATTGTACTGCCTGATTAAATAGTCCTTGGAGCAAGGGCTGACATTTATGTAGCTTTCAAGCAGGAGTTGATCACCCTTATGTTTGTAATGTGTCTATAATATCCCACACAATCTCTGTCTTGGTGTCATCAAGTGGATATTTCTGTATGCCACGCACAGTGCAACAGTTTAAAGGACTGAGAAGTTCCAGTAATGCATGTTTAAATGCTTTAACATGGAGAACATGTGGCAGGTTGAAAGCTCGAGACAGAAAATAGACATTTTTTCTTGTTCATCACACAAGCACTGTGCTGGTTTCTAGGTAAGAGGAAGGTGTCTTCATCAGCTCTTAATTCTGGGGGCTGAAAGGTGGAGGTGTGTTTTGCTGCTAGAGTTGTTTGTAGGAAAAAGGTGATGGGAAACCTAATACATGATTTTCAACAGGGGCTAAACATGGAGCTGAAAAGGGGGCAACAAGCAGGAATGACCACACCCTGCTCAAACTTGTTCACAGTCAGAGCAGCAGTTGAGATCTAATCGAGTTTAGCAGTAGCTGAAAAACCTTTCCAGGTAGCTTGGTATGTCACAAAACAGACAGATAGATCAGGGCACTGTTGGAAGGAAGACCTTGGGGAGGTCTAAAGGTGTAGGAATGAGAAAAGAAATCTTCACTAGACAAAAGCTGGGTGAGTGGGTGGATGTGAGAGAAGGGGGGAAATTATGGGTTTTTTCAACCTGGTTTTGCAACAAGAAAGAAAACTCCCATTTATTTATTTCTTTTTTGAATAGTCAGTTTAATTTTCACTCATGATAGGAGGACATGCATGAAATTATTTTAATGAGCAGTTACTTAACGGAAGCATAATCAGGGAGATTAGGGAGTTCTGTATTTTTTCAGCTTTTTTATGTCTGTATCTACATGTGCGAAAATTTTCAAGAATTAATCATTTACTTTCAAAAATGCTTAGGGCTTTTCAAGCAATTCTTTTTTTGAGCATCAATGTAGCCACATATTTTTCCATTATGGTTCAGAAATAGGATTTTGCCCCTGTTTTTATCTGTCAAAGTCAGTAGAGATGAGGTATTTATGACATAGTAACCAAGTTACTGCTCTGCAAAACACAGTGTTGCAAATGTGTGTGTAAAATGTTCAACAGTTTAATTATTTTCTAGAGCTCTCTGCATGGAAAACTTCTGCATAGTATTTCAAGAGCTTTTTTTATCTCTATTTGCCTCAATAGAGGAATATTTAAATAAAAGGTTTTAAAATTACTGATGTCTCCACATAGAACCATGGTTTAGGCCATTGTTATAGTGACTGACTGAGCTGAAAAGAAAATACAAGACAATTTTTGAAGGATCAGAACACAAACCTAGAACATCCTAATTGGAATAAAAATACTTTCAATAGCAGGTTTTTGTTCCTAAAATAATGAAATTTGTATCTGAAATATGTAAAATTTTTTTCCATGTTTTTGTTATTGTCATCAATAATTTCAGCCCAGCCAAATCAGCCATTCCTAGTAATGAACAAAGGCACATAAGTGACTTCCTACCAAGAACACAAACATCTGCTAAGCAGTGCAGGTACACTAGGCTGACATGGAGGACAAAATGCTGTAAATAGGGAATAAGGGTCTGGAACCTGCCATTATGATCCAAGATAATTAAAAGGCCCTATGAAACCACAGTGGACAGGAGGATATACTGGAAATTAAGAATAAATTAGTGCAAAATAATTCCCAAAAAATTATTTTTTTTCTTTTCAATCTTCCCCAGAAAGTGTCAATTTTAGTTACATTTTGCTCTTTTTGCTTTTACCCACTTTCCTCTTTTCATTTTATTGCAAAAACCCCACAAGTCTTTAAAAGGTGCTGCTAGATGCAGAGAAGTCAAAGTTCATGCTTAGAAATAAAGGCATGTGGAGGAGGATCCATTTTGTGCTGCTGCAAAGGGTTTCGGAAAGTCTCGCCCATGCCTGTGCTTGTTTATGCTGTGCAAATGGGAAGGCATTTCTCAGAGGAATGCAGCAAGCAGAGTTTTTGAAAGCAATCGGGAAATTCTTGCTGATGTGGGAGTTGCCAGCACTCTCCCAAGCTAATGAAAAGCCCAAGATTGGGTTTAAGTTCGGAAAAAAGTGTCTGCTAATTGATTTTCGTTATGTGTGGAATGAGAATGGTTGGAGGTAGAGCTGTGGCTGCCTCCTGCAAGGCCAGAGACTGTTCTGGCTGCCAGGGCCTTGTTTTCACCTCCCAGCTCCAGGGTCTCCAGCCTCCCTTGCAGTGATTGCAGCTCTGGTGTCTTCTGCACTCACAATTCCTGCTAATTCTCCTCACTCGCTCTTCGATGCTCCTTTCAGTTGCCGCTTGGGCAGCTTGCTGTAGCTTTGCACGCCCCGTCAGGGTTTTTTCGGTATTTAAAACCCAGCTCTGGAAGCACGGCTGGGCTCACCAGAGCCTCTGCTGGCACCCGGCTGCTGCGGGGCACCGAGCGAGGGATTTCCACACCGCAGACGCGACTGGGCGCAATCTGCCCCTGGCCAGGGGATGTCCCTGCCCTTATCCCACAAACATTTCTGCGTGGGGGTATTTCCAGCAGTCCAGTTACCACGCCTGAGCCCTGGCTCCCCGGCAGGGAGGTACCTGTGCTGCCCAGCAGCGCAGCCGGGATGATGCTGAGCATTCCGAGTGCCATCTGGTGGCACCGCATCCCGGAGCCGGCTGCGTGAGCAGGGATGTCCCTGTGGCAGGGGATGGACGGCGGGGTAATCGCCAGTGAGTGTGAACTGTGAGGGTAAACTGCTCTACCCCGGGGTAAGGACGGAGCTATCACGATGATCATTGATGTATTGTTGCCTTCCAGTTCTCCTCCTTCCCAAGAGCAAGGCAGCCCGGAGGCACTGGGGCCTGCATTTTCCCTGACTTTATTTTATAAGCATTACTTACATTAGCTTTAAAAGCACTATAAGTCTACACTTTTACCAGAGATTTCTTTTTGACATGACACGTTTACAAACAGTTTGGTTACTCCTGCTTCATTCGGAGCTCTGATTTGAAGGGGTTGAATCTATATTTCCATTTCTATGGAAACAGCTAACTGTCTTCTAATATAGCTGTTTTGTAACTGCTGGGTCTGATTCTGTTCTCATGTGGGCTGTTTTTAATCCAGTTTAGTGCTGTCGATCCCACCTGAGTTGCTTGAAGCTGACATTTATAACTGAGAGCATTCAGATCTGCTGCTCTCCCAGCACTCTGCAGAGAAACGGACTTACATGCAAAATGTAAGCAGGTTTGGAGCAGATACTGTAAAACATCCCTTACCATCCATCATTTCGATAGCTCTAGTTCTAACTCCAGAGCTAGAACAGCCACAAATTTCTGTTATATGGCTCACACCGACCTGCCAACTGTGAAGAATCAGCCTTTCTGTATTCATTAGGAATATAGAGTTAGATTTGATATTCCTCCAAAAACTTCTGAATACATGATCAGCATTGCATTTGGCTTTGGTGATGATGTTTTCCCATTTGTGTTAAAACTCATAATGTTATGTGTTACAAAAATATAAGGTGTTTGTAATTGTTCACCCTCTTATGCATGGCCTGGTACGGAAGCAGGAGTGGTCATTCTCTCACCCCTGACTGTGGGAGAATCTGTTCTTTGGTTTAATGCTGTCTGCCTTCCTTTAGAAAAAGGCAGTAGCTTCTCTTGGGAGTTGCAATCATTATTACTTTTTGAAATGAGGCTGATATCAAATGGGTTTGATCCTCATATCAGATGGTTGTTGCTCTGGAAAAAATCATAAATGATGCATGGAGAGCTGTCTGGTCATATTGCAATAACAACTTTCCTGTTTCTAACAAGTGAAACCACATGAAAAGTTAGGAAAAATGAGAATACTTTCCCTAAAATGGATTTTGTATATTATTAAGTCATTTGGAACCTGGATACAAAGATACCCCTCACAGCTGTGTAACAGCCAGAGCAGGAGTGGCCATTACCTCCACTGGTTTCTTGCAGCTCACGCTCATAATGTCCTGCTCTTCCCTGTTCAGAGAACTTGTGCTCACTTCTTCTGAGCTGGCAACAGCAGCCAGTGAGGCTGCACATATTTACCTCTTGGGAACACTCCTCTTCCACTTGCTGTGGCTGTGATAAGAGTTAAAATGTGTACATGAGGCAGGCTTTGCGTTTTGCTCTGTCTGGCACCATGGGGCAAAGTACTTTGGAGTCATATTTGCATGGTTCCCTGATGGGTAAAGTAGATACTCTGGGGTTTTTTTTGATTCTTGCTCTCCTGAATTGAATCAACCCATGAACCAGTTCTTCTCTGTGCTACTTTAATGTTATGGCAGTAAATATGGTTTTTTATTTACCAGTCACAATAGCTTAAAAACAGAGCATTATTATGGAAAAATCTGTTCTTGACCTATAACTTATACTATTTTTTTTAAGAGATAAAATATACATAACACTAAAAAGAGACTATTTATATGCTAAATAAACTAAAGGGAAAAACAAGATCAACATATTTAGACATCTACTGAAGCATATGAAATATATATCATTTCACATTTTCAGCTAAATTATACCATAGAGATACTGATAAATCCATTGCTAGAGGGCAAAATTGGGCCTGTAGTAATACACCCAAAGAAGAAATCATGGTAGGTGGCAATACATGCCTTAAACAGCTTGGAGAAGGGAGTGGAGTAGGGATGGGGAGGGGTGGGGGATGTTTGGTTTTGTTGTTGCTTTGGAAGTGGTTTTGCTTGTTTATGTATTTACTTATTTATTTATTGTAATATTCCTCGAACACTGACTTATTCACTTCGCCTTTGTGGATGTATCTGTGGAGAGACCTGACAAGGTTGATGCTTTCACTGGGCAACTTTGTAACTCTCATCTTGAACGCACTTATTACAGCAGTAAATGTGCCTGGTGTTACCCTCTCTGTTACTCACATGGTGGTGTTGAGCGTGAATGAGCTCATCTTCCTGCTCGGGGGGTACCCACTGAACAGGCATTGGCCTGGCAAAGTATGCAGAGGTGCCTTCAGACCTCCTGCTCTTCTGATTAACCCCACATGGGAGGGTCCTGCCCTGGGCCTGGTAGCAGGGGCACAGTTTATGTACCGTGGTGTAAACAGCCCTTCTGAGGCCACTGTTGCTGGGCATGGACCCTGGTAGAAAATGGCATTTGGCATGCCCTGTTTGTGTGCAGGACCTTGGGCAGGGAGCCTCAGTCCCAGCTTCTGCCCAGGGACTGTCCTGCCTTATTCACACAGCACGTGTCAGCTGGCTGTGTGTGCAACACGATGATGTCCTGTGAGGGACAGTATGGAAATTATCCAGTGTAAATCGTGTTATTCTGTCAGTTAATCTCACCACTGTTTTAGCTTCTTGGGGGTCATGCCCTTCTACCACTGCAGTCTTGGATTCTGAAAGTGGAAAACCTTTTCCTTGGTGTGAGTGTGTGGGGAAATCCAGGCAGTCTTGCAAAGGCTGGGCCAAACACACATCAGGCTTGAGTCCAGGACCATACATAGATCCCAAGTGCACTTGTGTTGGTGCTACCATGATAAAATATAAAAGCATCACAAGACAGTTTCCAATAAAAAGTTATCACCGCAATTCCGAAAAATTGTGTTTAGAGATTTAGAAATCCATTTCTAAGGTCTGTAAGTCTTTCTGCCTTGAGCCTGTCTTTTCCCATTTAATCTCAGTCTCTTAATTGTAATTCAGGTTTAGTGCTAAGGTGTTAGTATGTGGTGGGAACAGTAAAATCTCTCCTAGTGCTGAACATTTATTGGTTTTAAGCTGTGTAAGACTGTGTTATTATTTAAAAGCCTAGCTTTTGTTTTTACTTTGCAGAAATGATGAAGAGCTCATTCTCCTTAGCATAGCATAAATACAGGTCATAAGAATTTTAGTGTCAGCATTTTTCTGTCCATTGCAAGGGCCCACCCCATAGGTGAGACTCTTAATTCCTCCTGTCCTTGTGTATGATCGTTTTTCTAGGTTTTTTTATTCCTTAAAGGGAAGGGTCCTATGTCAAATACAGTGTGATGTTCTAAAAAATATGAAAGTTCCATGTGATTCTTTAGGATAGATCCTGGGATCTCGTAAATATCCAACATCCTCGGGATGTGTCCCTTTGTCATCTGTATAAATGATGTGTAAATATATAGAAGACGTATCCACAGTTGATCTAAATCTGCCTGCATCTTAAATAACCTAATAATTGCCTGGAGTTTATGCGTCACACAGCTTCAGAAATCAAACAACCATCAGTCAGGAGACAGAGTTAAGCCTGAAAACACAATTGCATGTGTTCTTCCTAAAGACTTTTTCAGTGTAGCACTATAAATAATTGCTTTCTATCAGTTAATATCTAATTTAATGCAAAATGGAATTTCTTATGCATGCTGGCATAGAACAACGTTCAGTGTACCTCACTGGTTTGTAGGAGTGAAGGCATGATTTCACCTTATTTAGGTAACAGAAGGTGATGTATCTCAGTTACAATGGTAAAACACCACAGCTCGGGGGGGCCTGCACTCTCTAAGCACCACAGCTTGGATCTGCAGTCAGGAGTTGATTTGATGAATGACATTTCAAGGAGATCTAGAACTCATCTGAAAATATCTGTCTTTGAGAGAGATCTCTGCAAGTGACTTCCTCATTTTCTTCCAAATATGTCCAGGCTCTGGTGAATTCCCAGACTCGGGTCTTCATTGTGTCACTGTGGATCCATGTTAGGAATGTGTTTCTTATGTCTGCTTTCTTCCTTTCATACGTTGCCAATTTTTCTTTTTTTCCTTCATTTGAACAAGAAAAACAGACCATTATGCAAAAGCTTACTTGGATAAATAAAATGCCTTGAACTAGTACAGCTGCTTTGTTATAAATGAAGTCAAATATAGTGGGGTTTTAACCTTGCTCTTTCATTACATTAGATTTAGAATAGCCTCACTAGAAACAATCCCACTGCATAATATCCTTGAAGAACTCATGTTTTATGTGTATTTCAGTTCTTGTGAGCAGAGCAACACAGGAACAGTTTGTTATAAACTGCTATTTATAAATAATGACTGCAGGTACACAGCAGATAGGCACTCCGGTGTCTATAAGCAGTGCAAATACTGAGAAAAGCAGAGATGGACTTGTAGCAGTGTCATATCTGAATATCCCAGAGATCTGAGTGACTGTGAACTGCTTAGAGCTAAAATCTTGAAGGATGTGTCACATGAAACAATAACTACTTTTCAGTTTTTATACACTTTTCAATAATAAATATTTTGATACAATATAATAAATATTTCTATAATATATAATATATAATTTAAACAATCTAGATCTATAAATAAATAAATATTGCAATAATAAATATTTTTATCAGTCTCACTTCAATGCCCAGTAAAATAATGGAAAAGCTTATTCTGGGTGGTATTGAAAAGCACCTGGAGAACAATGTAGTCATTGGTGACAGCCAGCATAGCTTCATGAAGGGAAAGTCCTTGTTGAAACAGATTTTCTTCTGCGACAGGGTAACCCCCCTAGTTGATCTAGCAAAGCCAGTAGATGTCATCTTTTTGGAGTTCAGCAGAGCTTTTGATACTTTCTTTTGCAGGATCCTTCTGGATAAAATGTCCAGTTCACAGCTGGATAACTGAGTTACACGGTGGGTGAGAAACAGGCTCACGGGTCTGGCATAAAGGTTACAGCGAATGGGGTCATCAGGCTGGTGACCTGTCACTGGTGGGGTTCCACAGGGCTCCATCCTCAGCCTGGTTCTCTTCAGCATCTTTATAAACTACCTGGACGCAGAACTCAGAGGATTAGCAAGTAAGTTTGCTGACAACACTGAACTGGAAGGACTTCAAGGGCAGAGAGGCCCTGCAGAGAGGCCTTGACAAGTTAGAGAGATGGACAATCACCAACCATATATGAAGTTCAACCAGGGAAAGTGCTGGATTCTGCACCTGGAATGGGGCAATCCTGGATGTGTGGACGGACTGGGGAATGAGAGTCTGGAGAGCAGTGGTGGGGAAAGACACCTGGGGGTCCTGGTCAATGGAAAGTTGAACCTGAGCCAGCAGTGCCCTGGCAGCCAGGGGGGCATCCCTGTCCTGGGGCCATCAGGCACAGCATCGCCAGCTGGGGAAGGGAGGGGATTGTCCTGCTCTGCTCTGCACTGGGGCGGCCTCACCTCCAGTGCTGGGGGCAGTTCTGGGCACCACAATGTGGTAAAAAACATTGAACCATTAGAGAGAGTCCAAAGAAGGCCACGAGGATGGTGAAGGGTCTGGAGGGGAATCCTTATGAGGAGCGGCTGAGGTCACTGGTCTGTTCAGCCTGGAGCAGAGGAGAGTGAGGGGAGACCTCATTTCAGCTACAACTTCCTTGTGAGGGGAAGAGGAGGGGCAGACACTGATCTCTTCACTCTTGTCACCAGTGACAGGATTCGAGGAAACAGCATGAAGCTGAGTCAGGGGAAGCTTTGATTTCCTGATAATGAAACAGATTATTTTCCCAGAGGGTGGTTGGGCACTGGAACAGGATCCCCAGGGAAGTGGTCACAGCACCAGCCTGACAGAGCTCAAGAAGTGTTTGGACAACATTCTCAGGCACAGGGTGGGATTGGTGGGGTGTCCTGTACAGGGTCAGGAGCTGGATTTGGTAATCCTGATGGGTCCCTTCCTACTCAGCATATCCTGTGATTCTACAATTTTTTTTTGTTCTTAGTCCAGAACATGTGAAATAATTTTACATAAATAATAATCAGGCATAACTGAGGCGCCTGGTATTCTGAAATGGATTCTGGTTCCTGCCAAAGCAGGAAATCATGAGTAAAACAATTAATAAATGCCATTCCTCACTTTCCAGCATAATAAAAGGAAAATATAGACAAACTGTTTAAGCTTTGAAATGGGTATATCTGTGTGGCGAAATGTAACATAAAGATCCTATCTGTTCTGTATACGGTGTTTTAACTCAATGAAGAGCATTGACTCTATTTTAGAAAAATGAATACAGATTGAAAAAAGTAAAATTGAAGTTCATGAGTTTATACAGCTTCATACTTCCTGATTTAGAGTGATGACAAGAGGTAATGAGAGCTTGTTGGAGATTTTCACTGAAGTTGGGACACACTGAGACTGAGTCACAGTTTGAAGCTTGCCCAGCACTTGTAGCTGACCCACTCAGGTCTGATACATGAGGTGAAATTCAAGGATTTCAACATTTTAGGGCTGGGAGACTTGGAGGGGTGTGGGAAGATTGAGCAGAGCTCTTGATTTTTAATGCACACAGAGTCCAAACTATTCCTCAAATTTCCCTCAAAATTCAAGAGAACAGATGTTGCCCATGGGATTATGACCTTTACCCTGATGCTCAGGTTTTCTCTGTTTACACCAGGGATAAGCTAAAATAAATATATTTGCTTCAGATTGCCTGGGGCCCAAATGGTCTAAAAATATTGAAGCTTACTGCAGCATCTCAGCAGTGAGTTTATTTGAACAGAATCAGCATTATTTTTATAGAACACAAAAATATTTTACATAGTTCTGAGTAATGGAGTTTGTTATTTAAAAGCCATCCTCAGCTCCCCTCAAAACTGTGTAGCCTCATGCATGGAGAAGCAATTATCAACAACTAAAACCTTGAAACAGTGTCTTTCCACTTTTAAAACACTATTTGAAAAGCTCTGAGGAATGACCAAAAAA
>VZTJ01005667.1:626674-641763 GCA_013397795.1 Orthonyx spaldingii | reverse complement strand
CCAAAAAAAAAAAAAAAAAAAGCAGTTACTAGCCAAGCATGGAGCCAAAGTTTTAGTTTGAGTATCAGTGACACACACTGTCAGTAGTCCTTGAGCTCTCATAATCAGGTATCTGGCACAGAAGAGATATCCCCACTCAATACCATATAATACCACAAGTATTTTCCTTCTAGACCTGGCCAAGCTTAAAAAAATACAAAACATTGGAGGTTCTTAGCACTTTTGCCTCTTGGACTCCAGACACAGGGCATCGATTCCTGGAATAGTTGACTTTTCGTTAGCAAGAGGCTGACAGAGTGCTGTGTAGTTGTCCAACTTTATTATTCATTCTCCAGAATGTGTCCAATGTCCTTGGTTTTTGTCTTTCACCGCTTGTTCCTCCTGGAATCTAAAGGCATGACATTCATAGAGCACATTTTTTTTTATGTCCCTGCTTACAGTCTCAGTGGCTGCCTTCCCTACCTGTTGGCAAGGGCCTGATGTGGATTTTCAGAACACAGTGTGTTTCAGCAGCATGTTTTTCTTTGTTTTTTCTTACTCACTCCCTACTGGGGTAGATGGATGAAAAAAAGTCCTGTAGAAAATGAAAAACAGTATTGTATTGAAGAACAGAGAATCAGGTTATTAGGATGGTCAGTGTAGGCATGTCCTTAGGCAAATTCCTTATTTGATGGATGCCTTCAATTCACATACTAATTTTAGAGGTCTCTGACTTGAGAAATCTTGGACATGGTGTCCAGGGAAGCCAAGTGTTGTCTTCTTTAGCTGAAAGTGATGGAAGATCCAGACGCATTGCATTTTCTAATGAAGCAAAAGGTACATGAAATTGATTGCCCAAGTTTCATTACACTCGCAATTTTGATTTGACCTCTCTGTACTTGAGATTTCCTATCAAAAAGGGAGAGGTCATCACCTTTTTCTGCTAGTCAGGGATGGCCTCTTACTTTCCTGTGTCAGCCCTTCAACAGCTTTGTAAATATGAAAAGAGGGTTGTGGTCTACTTGTGTGGTATAGTTACACATTTTTTTCATGTTGCTTTTTGAGCAACCGTGAACATAAACATTTTTTACATATTTTTCTCAGTAATTTTTCCTTGTGGTAAATTCTTAGACTCTGACATACTTCGAGCTTGCCTTCAGCAATCTGTACAGATGTTTCTTATTGTGATCTCCCTTGTTACATCATTTATTAGAACACTGTTTTGCCAAATGTTTGAATTAGGAAAGGCATGCCATTTTGACATTATTCAGAGATTTTTGCAGGGAAGTAAGGTAAGATACAGATGATACTCTGTTTTGAGCCCATAAGCACAGACGTTTCTGATTAGAGGTTTCAGCAGCTTATAAAACCAAATGGGATTTGATAGAAGCTGGCTCTAAAGGAAGTTTTGCAAAACTTCTTAGAAAGATTTGAATCCTTAATTTGTATGTATTCCCAGCTGAAGTTTCATTGTGTAGGAAAATGAATATGGAGAGCTGTTGCATAACCAGCAAACTCCAATTTGTATTTCAGAGAAACATAATAAAGTGAAAATAAATTACATGGTAATAATTGTTTTGGACTGCAGGGCTAGTGCAACTTCCAGGGAGAAAAACAAAATCTATGATTTGCCATGGCATTACTCCATTTTTATACTGATTTATGTGTATTGCATTCAAGGAAAACACTGGAAAAAGAGCAGAATAAGGACAAAGATGACTCAGGTCCCCACAGTGGTGATGCATTTCTTATTATAACAAAGCACATACAAGGAACCTATAAAAAGCGAGTACACCTCATTCACTTGACGTTTTTCAGTGATAAAGTACCATCCATCTGAACAAGTTTTCTTTTTAATATATGGCAGATTGTTCAATTGTACCCATCAGCACGATATCTGGATGACAGTGTCCCACAGTGAGGCAGGAAAGTATTATTACTCCATTACAGACTGAGGCACAGAGAGACTTAGAGGCTTGGTCAAATTCAGGCAGGAGGAGTAAGGCAGAGATGGAAATGGAAATCACATCTATTATTTCCCAACCTCTTGACAGGGTTTGCCTGATTTCTTAAAGATGGCCTTGCCCCATACTTATGGGACCAGTGGACCACAGCTTCTCCCTGTTCATCCAAGTGCAGTTATAAATTCACTTTGATGTGTCTTCCATGAGAACGTGCTGGTTCTTTGCAGTTCCACCATGGAAAAACTACCCATGTGCAGAAGCCTAGCCTTAATTTCAGGGTTGTTTGTTCCATACCTCTGCAATAAGAACAGTCACAACAGATTAATAACGATGAAAGGGATTGAAAAGGCTTCTCAGTTTATGCATTTCTGTGTGCATTGCCAGGGTTTTCTCTGCCATTATCCCTCCCACCCTGCTTGTCAGACTCAGTGGCTTCTCAAGAATGGGAGCACAGTGAAATTCCTCACTCTGGAAGCTGTACTGCTTGAAACTGCATTTTTTAAGCATCTAAACCCACTATTCTGTTAATCATGTCACTGCTCAATGAACGTTTAGCACAGACAAGGTTTTATTACTGTTTCTATGTTCCAGCATCCACATGCTTTATTTCCCTTTCCAAAAAGTAGATTTTCAGCCCCATGTGTCTCTGCATACCAACTACATCCTTTCCAATGTCATCTGCCAATTGCTGGTCACATGCAGGTGTTACTCACCCAAAAAAGCAAAGGCAGCTCTCCCAGGCTGAGACAGACCTCTCAGCTGGCCCTGTTTCCATGCTTCTGTCTGCAGGTATCCCAGGATGGCAGCAGGGACACCCAGCTTTGCACTTAATCAGCTCTGGGAAACTGTACCCAGAACAAATCCTGTTGAGATCCTCAGAAGGAGAATATTTTAGAAGAAAGTCATTATGAAATGTCAGATGAGGAAAGAAATACATAAGTTGATCATTGGGAGAAATGACTTAGATCTCTCTCATGGCACATCTTTCCAATTAAAATTGTTGTTCCTTCTTTTTAGAGAATCTGATAGTGGTACTGAAGATTGAACCAGTGCTGGTTTCAGAAAAGCTCAGATTTTCAGCCTGCTCACCCAACACTAATATTTATTTGCTCTGCTGTGAGAGAATATTGAAAATAGATGTCTCTGTTTTCAGACCTATGTACAGACGATGTCCTCAAAACTTTGTGATATTATCAGATGCCAGAACATACTTTGTTTTTTCTGTTTGTGTCCAAAGGATCACTGCTGGTTACAGGCTATCACCATACTAGAAATACATTGACTTTTACCATGATTCCAGTGAAGATAGTTGCAACAATTTCATTCATTTAAAAAAATTTTTTAAATTAAAAGACATTGTTCTTACAGTTTACCAGAGCTTTGTGTCTAACCTGATCCAGTTATTGTAAAAACCAGAGTGTTATGTGTTATTAAGTGCTTTGTCAAATTATAAAAAATAAATCCTAGGATAAGGCTAGGAGACCATGGAGGCCATCCCCAGGGGAGTCCAGTGGAAGGTCTGCCCTAGTGCCAGGGAGGTGTGGAGCCTCCAGCAACTTCTCAGCAACAAAATTGCCGTATTTGTCTTCCCAGCAAAGTTGAAAAGGGCGTCAGTTTCACTGGCCAGCTGCCGTGTCTAGGGAGACACTGCTTCTGTGTAGACTTTGTTCGGATTTGCTGCTTCATTTGATCCAAACCAAAATCACTTTTGTGGAAAAATAAGTCTGCAAAGTGGAAAGTTGTTTTGTATCCAGATTTACTCTGAATTTTTTGAAAAGTTGGGCCTTATAGATTCTTAATTTGGATTAAAAGTATGCAATAACATAAGTAGCCAAACATGAAAACATAACTAAATAAATAATCAATTGTTGATATTAGGGGAAAAGCCAGTACCAGAAATCTAAAAAAGATACCCATCAAAAATCTAGGTATGAAAAATAATAATAATTTTGGGGATTTCTGAGTGCCTTTTCTGGACACATACGTTTCCAAACTTTACATTAACATTGTAAGAAGTAGGAAATTTCCATTAAAAAAAAAAATGGAAAAAACTCCACACATTTCCTGACATTTTCTGAGGACTTAGGAAAAGTGCCAAATGTTGTGAGGTTGTGATAAAGACAGGGGTGTTAGCAACATCAAGAGCAAGAATAGCTTTTTGCAGGCGCTGCTGTTCTGACACAGCACTGTGATATATCTTGTAGAATTACCCACTTTACTATGCTCACATGCTGCACTGACACTTCTAAAATTTTCTGATTTGCATTGTGCCCACTGGTTTTACACATTATTCAATTTGTACCTCATTGTTTTCAATTGTGCAAAGTAAAAATATCCACGTGCAGTGTAAAATTGAACTATACGGTACAAACAAATGCTGCATAATGTTGCTTACACCTTGCATTAGTACTCAATAAACTGATAGGCTTGATAAAACGTAACAAGGAACAATGATTGTGCATTGTGTGTTTCACTCATCAGAGGGAGAAACTGAACCTCTGCTGAAGATGTCTTATACTCAGCCTAAGCTTTGCCATCTTTATTTCACAATACTAATGCTTAAAATGGGCATTTCTAACATTCTATACATGAGGAAATATTGCATATAATCCAGCAGTGTGTGCCTGGTCCCAGTTCTGATGGCACTTTAATCGGAACAAACTTGGTGCCTGTGTGTGCATGAGCTGTGTCCTTTTGCTGTGGGGTCTGTGTCTAAGCAGGTCCTTATCCTACAACAATATATATTTGCCAGAAAGAAAATAATCTTCAGAAAAAGGTTCTATACCCATGCCCAGGACATGGTGCAGATCTTCAGGGCTTTTCCATTTTCTTCTGCAGCCTTGTCACTAAAGACCAAACTGACAAGTATCATTATTCTGGAAGATCAACTATGGTTTAATTTGGTTTGAAACACTTTAGCGTTATTAACATTATTCCACACAAATAAAGCCTGGAAATTGCTGCTTGCATAGAGAAGCTGCTGTGGAATAGTTGTTACAGGGCAGCTGATTTCATGGGAGTTTCTATGGCCATCAACACCCCTGGTCAGACAAGACTCACCCTGTCAGCAACCACCACCTGAACCTTCCCGGTGAGTATCAGCAGCCAGCCAGTCCTTGACTGGGTGTCTCACTCTGCCAGTCCCTTGTGAAATTATTTATTGGAACAGCCCACAACGTGTTGCTTCTTGGTTTTTGCTGGGAAGAGGAACCTAACTGTCATTTGGATATCCTTATTTTTGTTTTTGTGGAATTCTCCAAACTATACTGTGTTGTCCAAATAATTTATGTGTCTAACAGTTGGAGTCTGCACTTTCTCTTCAGTGCTGCTCAGGAAGCTGGATATAGTATAACAACTAATAAGTCATTTCCTAGACCAAATTATAAGTCAGGGTCTGTTAGGTGGATGCCAGAATTCTATAGCATTTTATTTAAATAAAAGCTACATGTGAAATGTACTGTTGCATGTTGAAGAACTTTCCATAAACCTATTAATGCAACTGCCTACTTACATTTCCCATATTCCAAAAATAAGCTCCTTCAGCACTGGCCTTGGCTCATATATCTAAATAAAAGTATATGAAATAAAAATTGAAAGCAGTCTAATCCTTTTACAAGCCATCCTCATGGGAAGAGTTCAGCTGAATTAAATGGGAAAGACTCAGGGATATAAGATGAATCCTCATTCTAACCAGACACATAAGGTTGTCAAACTAAGCTACTGGTTAAACAAATGTGGGTATTTTTAATTTTAGTACAAAAAGGTGAAATTCAGTTTCATAAAAACAATTTATATATTTGAGGGTTTGCTTGATTTCTTGGGCATTTTAGTGCTGGACTTGAATCTAGAGATCATGATAATGTGGACAATGAAAGGAATAAAGTCCTTACACTTCTTTTTAAAATGTATCATACTTTCAGGTTTTTTTGATATCCTTTCCAAAAAAATGTTATTTGTGAAATGCATCCCATGAAAATGATAGCACAGTTGAGCATTTTTTGTTGAAATGTTAATATTCTTTAGCAACTAGGCAACTGGCATATCTTGGAGCTCTCCATGTAGGAATTTGTTTACTTTTTTTAGCAAGTAATGTAGTCATCAACAACAATCTTGGATATGCAATCAGCAGGAACTTGTGTCTTCTGCTGCCTTATTAATGCACATTATTATTCACAACCTCCTGCAGATCTAAAATGCTACTGGCTTCTGAAAACTTAAAAAGTATGGGGGAAGATTAATGCACAAACTAATAAAGGAACATTGATGTCTGAGGACCTAAGATTCTGCATTGTCCTGTGTTTTACATCAGGGTCATCTTATACAGCAGATGTGCTACACCAATATTCAGATCCAGCAATGTTTCACGAGTATTCTGTTAACTTTTCAGAAAATTTCATGATAAATCAAAGTGTAAGTGGACATCAGACCTGTGAAACTTCAGTTATAGAACCAAAGGACAAATTACATATCCAAGTTACACACCCAGGGAGAAAATACAGTTCATTAGAACTGTATGGATGCAGCTAAGATTATTAAGATGGATTTAGTTTAACAACTGCTTTAAAATAATAGATGGTTAATAATAGATGGTTTAAAATCTGCTAATAAAAACCTGTATCTGCACAGATGACTGGCAAGACATATGTTTTGCCATTCAAAACTTCTCTCAGCTGGAAGTAGAAAATGTACATTAATTTTCTGCTTTCATAGGACAGTGGTTTTTCTGTTAAACTAACAAACGAATGGGGAGGAGGAGAAAGGCAAAAAGATATTGGCAATGTTGCTGCATTTTTCTTTTTCATTTCAGGAAGACAACTGGTTGCTGTGCATAGAAGTGGTCTGAGAAGATGGTAATGTCCAAGTTTCCTGGGAATAAAATGAAGAAACTCCCATCTGTGTGTCACAGTGTGGCACACTGGAGGCAAGTGCTCAGGTGCTCAGCAGTTGAGATGGGCCCAAAGTAAACCAGCATCTGGAGAAATGTAAGGCAGAATAATGGGGCAAGCCTGAAGTGTGGGTGTCTCCTGGGCAGCCTTCAGCTCTTCTGTTGCTTCAAATTTACATGGATTGGTAGTCAATGGTTACATTTTGCCTTCACCTTGCTGAGATGGCCAAGCCCTTCACTGTCTCTGCACCTCGGTTCTGCTTCCCTCCCAAGAGCACGTGGTGACCCCGCCACAACAAAAGTGCTCAGATTTCACCTGATTTTTATGTGTCTCATTTTAGTTGACTGCAAATCTTTTGTTGTGCACAGCAACACACTCAGCCTGGTTAGTAGTTATCTAGTCAACTTGAGAAACTTCAAAATTAACTGTGTGTTCTAAACTATCTGTGGAAATCAATAGGTTCCTCAATGAGCTAGTTGATTGCTCTCAGGTGGATAATGGAGGATGAGATGAGATAATGGAGGATGAGATGAATGCTGACCTCTCTCCACCTACAAAGTGAATCTAGATGACCAGCTTAGACTGGATATTTAACTTCAGATAGCTAAATGTAACATAAGTATCACCTGTATTTGGGGATTTCGTCCCTTGAACACAGTATTTCTAATTGCTCCAGTCACTTATCTTCAAACTCAAGAGAAAAAACCCACTTCTTTATGATTACTCATTTTTCCTATATGCTTTTACTCTTCTCTAAATCCTGTCTTAGGGTTTGAGCTACATGCTGACATAAAGCTCAAAGACTGCAAATTATAACATTATTTGGAGTCTTTAAAACTTTATCCAAAGCAGTATATGGCTTGTTATTCTGGTTCTCAGGTTCCTTCCAGAATTCCTCTGAAAATCTGATCTTACCAGATATTGGCTGATTCTTTTATCATTCAGGTATGAACAAGTTATAATGACCCTAAATCCTACATTCTAATTGAAAGTATCAGCAAACTAAAAACCTTTCTCTTCATTATCCTGGGTATCTGTAGCAATGATATTTAGAAAATGTAGCTGACTGTAGAAAGCCAAATAATTTGTCATTTTACAATTACAGAAATCTTTGGATTACCACTGTGGGCCATTTTCAATTTACAGAGACACTGAAGTTATGTTCTCCACATACAATTGATCACAACTGCAACAGTGAATTTTCTGCCTCTTTCTTCCTCCATCTGTCTGCCTCCTTCTACCCCCATAATGAACCAGCTGGTCATTAAAAGTTGCAGCCAAGTATACAAGGAGTAAATTACTGCCCTCTGCTTTGGGAAAGCCAAAAATACCCACAAGTTTGTTGATCAGCATGTATCTCTGTCAATCAGCGTGTTCCAAACTCGGAAGCAGACGATGCATGTGCTACTCTGAGAAGTTGAGTGGAAACTTGGAATACAAGACACTTATTCAGGGGAAAAGGGGCATGTGAGATGCTTAACTACAAGAACTAGCCCTCTACTGCTTGTGTTATTCCTCTCTTTCTAGTGAAGGTGAGGAATGAGAATCAGAGCAACCAGAATAACAGAACTGTTGGGTTTTATGTACTTGAAGTTGTGATGGAGAGTGCATGTGAGCACATAATGTCATACACCTGAGAACCATGAATCGGAGATGAAAATATGTATTACACGCTAGAAGGCAATGTATCATGTTAAGTAGAGAAGTGAGGTGAGGATTTTTATTTACAAAGTCTCTGTTCTGTTAACCTTTACATTTTGAAGGGAATCAGAATGTAGAACTAAAATGCTATGGCAGCAGAGTGTAAATAAAAGCAGATAACTGTACATTACAGGCACAAGTTCAGCTGCACAAAGCAGACAAGACCAGCTTGCCTCTGCCAAGTACTTTAGTTTTAAAGCAAGACAGGTTAGGAGACCTCAAACTTCATATCTGACTGTGTATCCATTTTGTATCAAATTAACCTCATAATTCAGTGCCATGACACCTAACATGCCCCATCTTCAAGTATGGGCCAGATTTTGTGTTTCTGGAGATAGTAAGAGTTTACAGAGTTGTTCAACAATCAGACAAAATGATATGCACAATTATACACAGTTTCTATTCTGAATAGTATCCAGGACAGCTAAAGTGTCTAATCTGGTTCCGTGTTGGATCTGTAGGCACTGATGGGAAACTGTCAGGAATTACTATGATCTTCAGGGTACCACAGGATCTCTGTCAGGGATGACATCCTGAAGATATCTATATACTATACTTGGTGCTGCTTTACCATCTTCTCTCTAGAACACTGCTGTCAAGTTTCTCAAGGTCATTTGCTTGTTCTTTTAAGTTCCTCTCTGCTGAACTAGCTGCAGACTTGGAAGGTGGAGGACTCTTCAGGGGTTCCTCTCTGAAGAGTTAGTGTCACAACTAGAGCACAGATTTGGGAAAGAAACTGAGTGGGTCTGTTCAAACTACAGTCCTTCTAGCAACTGTGACCTTAACATTTCTGAGACTAAATTTATGGTTGCTGGCCTCATTCTGGCCAACCCCTAATTTTTTCATTGTCCTAGAGATGAATGTACTCCTCTACCAATGGAAAATATTTTGTATTCCTACACCTCAAGGGCTTCAACTTAGAAGACTACAATTTCGTGCACATAAGGAAGAAAATATCCATGGCAATAAAAATAAAAGTGCAAGCAAAATTGAAGTTCATTAACAACACAATTTCCATACTGATTGTGCTCTGACAACATCTAGAGTGATAAACGTCAGAAAGTCCATCGCCTTGTTGTTTTGTTTTTAAGTGAAGCCCAGAGGGAATAAGGGGAAGGAATGGAGACTTGAAAACTTAAATATGAGTGATCAGTTATTATCCATATATATTTTGAATAAGTGCTTTCATGGAATGACTGATATATTACTCTAAATGTTACTCTGTTAAAGTGATTGTGTCACTGAAAGTCTGGAGTGCTTGTGTGGTGTGTTTTCTGTTTGTCTTTGTCCACCATGAATCACAGATAATTAAAAATGAAAATAACCAATTGTAACAAACTGATTCATCTTGAGTCACATCAGGATTGTTTCTTGCAACCTTTCATTTAATATTTTTTCTGATGTGCTTATACCTATCCCTAAAGATGGGGTTCTGTTATTTCCCTTTAAAGACTATTCTATGGTCCAGTAGACCTTATCATTATTAAGATGCTTCTCCTCCTATTCAGCCCAAACTATTCTGTCTGCATCTTCGTGTTATAATCTTGTGACACATCTCCCTACGTGGTATTTATGCACCTCAGCTGCTTAGAGACAGCAATTGTGTCTTCTCTTCTTGGTTTTCCTTTAACATATATAATATATATTAAGTGCAAGAAGTGTATCTTTAAAGAATGGATTTTATACTGAGGAGGAATTGGCTTAGCTCAGGTACAGATAAAATACCTTTAGCACTTGTAGTGGGAGACAATTTAGCTCTTTAAAGTAATTAATGTGATGTCATTAGTGCTTTTAGCCAATGCAGCTACATTATTATGGTATGTTATATACATAAACAATATTTAATCTCATTCTTTTTCTTGCATAACACTTCCTTGTGAAAACAATAGCTTTGTTTAAAGGATTTGTTCTGAAGATTTATAAACTTATAAACATTTTAGGCTTAATATTCGAAGTGTGTTTGCTATAATTGTTCTTTATGATGAACCTCTCAGCACTGATGCAGTGTTCTTTTGCAAACATCTCTGTATAATTTATTTATCTTGATATATTAAGCCTGAAAACATTTTTCTGTGTACAAATTTAAAAATTATTAGATTAGAAGCTTCCACTGACAGAATAGGGAAGCTGAGGCACAGGGGAGAACATTATTTCCTCACAGGCACACACAGAGTGTGTGCTATTTGCCAAATTGAGTGAGACAAATTTGGGACTGGAGAATAAAATGCTTAGATTAATGTTTATGTGTATGTTTGCATCTATGAGAGAGAATTTAATGATGGAATCTGTCCTGTCAGAACTGCTTCTGAAATCATTGTTCCTCATTCTTTTTAACATAAACCGTGCAAGTTTTACATACATTTATGTGAGACCTTTGCATAGTGAAAAATGGTCTTCCTGGCACACTTCCAGAGGCCTAAACTTTTGAATTGTAATCCCACATTTACCTGTGGTGCTCATTTGGGTAATTTCTCTCTTTGGGCCAGAGTAAAATCCCTGGATGTCAGGTGCTCCAGGTGACAGCAGAAATTGGGGCCAGAATCTGCCCATAACCCAGCCTTCCTCTGGGTGAGACCTGCAGGCTCACTGAAAAGGGACAATGCACAGGGGCATGTGCAAATTAGCACTTTGCTCTTGCAAGTAGTGTGGTTTCAGTCACGTGGCAAAGAAATCTTGGGAACACAGCTGGGTTTGGCTGGCCAAGACCACTGTCCAGAGTGTGCTGTGCTTACACGCCTCTGTAAGTCCCAATGAGTAGATACTTCTCAGCTTGTAAGGTGCTCAATTACCTCTGCAAATCCATCTTGTTATGCATCTCTTCCTTTATGGTACTTTATGGTAAAAATATAGCTTGTGTCACTGGGTACTATCCAAAAATGATCTATAGAAATTATAAACATCAGCAGGGCACAAAATTACCTCATAGCATTAAAAGTTGTTGGTTCCAAACTGGGTAAGCAGTTCCCACTGTGAGAAACCTCTACAGATATGTTGCAGCTTCTAAATCATATTCAAAAAGCAACCTACTACGTGCAGTGGAAAGTTAATTAACATGCTAATATTAAAAATAATTATTATGGAAGTATAACGTTAAGCAAGAATGTTTTTGCTTTGTTGTCAGAAAGGTTATAGCCTTGGCATTTTTAATGCACAGCCTCTTCATCTTATTACTTGCCTTTCATTTCCTGCTCACAGTATGACATCCTGTGTGCAGTGTTTCTAACACACTATGAGGACTCTGAGAACATTCAGGATCCTGTGGCCTCTTGTTGTTCCCCTTAGTCCTAACCCCAGAAACATTTATTACCCCAGCAAGTATTGCCAGGAGTGTGTCACCACTAAATTTTAGTATAAATGACAATATTAAATCATAGTTAAATAATTCTGAAGAATAGTTATGTACATGCTCAGGTTAAGTAGTTAATGTGTTATGTTCATGCCAGATGGGATGCAAAACCTGGTTGGTGACAGCACTTTATTAGTAGGAGAGAAAAGATGCAAAGCATGTAAACAGGATTGGTGTCTGAAGGCATTGCAAGGCTTCACAGAATGTATGTAGGTGGGATTTTTCATCAGGATAAAATGATGTTAAGTGAAAGATAATGAAAAAGAATCTTTCCTGATGATAATGAAGAAAGAGCAGATAAATTTAGCTAAGTACACTCAGACAGTACAGAAACAGGAAGAGGCACAGAGAGACTGTCCAGAAAATTAAAAACGTGTGATGAAAGAGAAATTGGATTTCACCTGGGGTCAGTGCTGCAACTCTTGTGATGGACTGTCAAGGTTTGAATGCAAGAGTTAGACATCAGTTGCAGGAGTTTGGTTTCCATTTGATTTGATTACAATAATATCCATCTCTGGTATGAATTCATGCCCTACATTCTCCACCTCAGCTCAGCTGAGGGATGGATGAGTGGCTAGTTCTGGAGTATATGGAACAAGTTTTCCTGTTCCTTCTCTTTCAAAACTGCAGCAGCACTGCTCTGTGGTGTGGGCATTTCCTCCTATCCTCTCATCCTTGTTTCCCAGACTCAGCTGCTAGTACAATTCTGTATGTGGAGATTGTTTGCTTACCACCAACATGCAAGTCATTCCTTGTCATTTCCAGTGCATCTGGAAGGGATGCGAGAGAAAGATTTTTGCTTCTTTACTTCAAACTATTTCTCACATCACAGAAAAGTTCAATTTAGAAATTTTAATATGGCCATTTTGATTGCCTGGGTTGAGTGGGAAAGAGCTCTATCTATTAGAGTGTAATTCTTGTTCTACTAAGAAGTCATTAAAAAGCAGATCTTAAAACTTTGTGACAATGCTGATATGAAAATCAAAGCAAAAGTCCTGTGAACGAAAACAAAATCAAGAATCCCATCTATTTTCCTGGGTCTCATCACTGCTTTGATTATATAGTATTACACATCAGGTTCTCTTGTTTTATAATCCACAAGTTGTAGCTAATGCAATAATGGCATGCAGGAAAACATGCCAAAAGGATCAAGCACAAACAAAAAAAGTGTTACAATATTACCAAAACCCTCTCAACCCAAAGCCCTATTTTATTGTCCCTATGCAAAGTGAAGTCAGCTAAGGGTGTGAGACTGCATGTCTGGAGCACGGCATGTAGCTTTATGTGCCTTGCTCAGGAGTCTCCATGGGATCTACAGTCTTTGTAGCCTCTTTCTTCACATAGGAGAAGGATGGACACCCTTGGGGAGGACTCAGCCCACCCAAGCCACAAATGGCTCATAGGAGTGGTTTGTCTTTCTCCATTGATTTTACAGGAACTGAGTACAACAACTGAGTACTCACATATATTTAGTGCCTAAATACAGACGAGATGAATCTGAGCCAAAGAGTCAAATGGCAAACTCTGGCAAATAATCTGGAAGGAAGAGGTAGCAAAATAATCAGAACTACTAGAGATACATAACAGTGTCTCCTTGAAGCCTGAGATGATCTGTAGGTTTTTTGATAGGTTTGGTGAGGAGGGCAGAAGGATGTCTTGGAGGGTAGATGTGCTCAGAGAGTCTGTGAAGTTCAAATGTGAGTAAGATGTGAGGAATTCAAGAACACAATGCATATTCTGTGTGTCCAGTAAGTGATTTTCCTGTGGCAAAAATTTGAGCCAAACAAGCACAAAAGAATTACAGTATCACAAAGCCATGGATTCTTCTCTGTTGATTAGTTAGCATTTATCCAATTCCCTTTTTGAGTCACTGTGTTGATGATTTCACCAGTGCTGAACCAGGAATATATTTTCTTTTGTTCTAAGTACTCTATTGTAAGGCTTGAGGAGACTGATTCTACCATTTGCACCAAGTAAAGTCAGTTCAGGGAGAACTGCGGCACAACTGAAGTGCACAAAATATGAAACTCAGTTTGGAACTATTTTCAGAAAAACAACGCCATTTTCCTGACTTGCTGAAACAACTGAAGATAATGGATTTGTTGAGTTCACCCAAATTAATTCTGGTATGAATTTTGTTTTGGTATGAAACCTCATGGGTCTGACAAAATTAAAATCTTTCCAGTTAGCTTAGTATAATTTTGAATCATTAACTGAGTTGTAATAAAGACCTAATGATAACACTCTTAACTGTTTCATTGGATTGTTTTAAAGTGAAAAAGAGCTACTCTTTTGGTGGATTGGCAAGTGATGGGTGAGTACCAGATGTGGTTAGAAAGAGGATGACTGCTAAAGTAATAATGTCTGAAATTCCATTTAAAACTAGTTCAAGATCTAGCTGCCGAAAGGGGTGAAAAGATTCCTTTTGCAGTTATAAATTTCTCATTCCTTCTTCCCTGGAGTATCATAGAAGTGATGGAGAACATAATATAGCAATTAGGTTCTGCAGCTAAATTTCTCAGCAGAGATGTGCATTGTAGCAGGCAAAAAATATGTTTTTCTACAGTTGTAAAAGAAAGTATAGAAAACTACGGACAAAACCGTTCACTGACTGTGAATGATCTCTGTAATGATACAAGAAATAATGGAAAAAATGTGTATAAACCATGCTCACTGCAGATACTCTTTAGTATTTTACCTCAGGTCAGATATTTTCACCTGTGTTAGTCTGGAGAGCCACCACTCCAGGGTAATGTATTGTAAAGCTTTTTGAAAATTATTGTCAGTTGTTTGTCATGTTTTGCAGGTGGCAAGAGGAATTGCATTTAATTATGTAAATCAAATGTTGCAATCTAGTTGATAAGGAAATATCACAGAATCACAGAATTGTTTAGGTTGAAAAGACCTTTAAAATCAAAGAGTCCAACTCTTAACCCAGCACTAACAAATCCACACCTAAATCATGTCTGTATTTTCCACATCCACACATCTTTTAAATACTTCCAGGAATGGTGACTCCCACTTACCAGTGTAGCCTGTTCCAAAGCTTGACAACCCTTTTGGGGAAGAAATCTTTCCTAGTATCCAATATAAACCTCCTTTTGTGCAACTTGAGGTCGTGTCTTCTAGTTCTATTACTTGTTGGGACAAGAGATCGACCCCCAACTGGCTATAACCTCCTTTCAGGGAGTTGTAGAGAGTGATAAAGTCCTC